>VMDO01008377.1:0-84440 GCA_007922755.1 Pedetes capensis
TTCTAGACCATCTATACTAATACCATTCTTAGCTTTTTTTTCTTTTATTATGAACTGACTTTTGTATAGGATTTTTTCCTTCTTATAATTTTGATTCAGCTCCCACCTATGAGTGAGAACATGTGGTGTTTCTCTTTCTGAGCTTGTGTTCGTTCACTTAAAATAATTTTCTCCAATTCCATCCATTTTGCTGCAAATGGCATTATTTCATTTTTTTTATTTCTGAGTAGTATTCCATGGTGTATATGTACCATAGTTTTTTTTATTGATTGATTGATATCCATATCCTTGATTCCATATCCTTGCTATTGTGAAAAGTGCTGCATTGAACATGGAGATGCAGGTGTCTCTGTGCTATGATGACCCATCTCCCTTTGGATAAATTCCCAACAGTGTTATAGCTGGGTCATACAGTAGATCTATTTTTAGTTTTTTAAGATACCTCTATATTGATTTCCACAGTGGTTGGACCAATTTACAGCTCCACCAACAATGTAAGAGTGTTCCCTTTTTTCCTCAACCTCGCCAGCATTTGTTGTTGTTTTATTGATCTTGGCCATTCTTACTGGTGTAAGGTGAAATCTCAGAGTTGTTTTAATTTGCATTTCCCTAATGGCTAGGGATACTGAGCATTTTTTTCATGTATTTCATGGCTTTATGGCCTCTTCTTTTGAGAACTGTCTATTCAATTCCTATGCCCATTTGTGTATTGGGCATTGTGTATTTGTGTATTGTGTATTATGTATTTGTTTTCTTGGGAATTTTTTTCTTGAGTTCTTTTCTTGAGTTCTGTCTATTCAATTCCTATGCCCATTTGTGTATTGGGCATTGTGTATTTGTGAATTGTGTATTGTGTATTTGTTTTCTTGGGAATTTTTTCTTGAGCTCTTTATAAATTCTGGTAATTAGACCTTTGTCTGATGTATAGGATGTGAAGATTTTTTCCCATTCCGTGGGGGTTTCCTTGACTCTGTTAATTGTTTCTTTTGCTGTGCAGAAGCTTTTTAATTTCATGTAATCCCATTTATCTATTCTTGTTGCAATTTCTTGAGCAATTGGAGACCTATTAAGGAAATACTTTCCTATGCCTATATGATGAAGTGTATTGCCTATCTTGTCTTCTATAAGTTTTAAAGTTTCTGGTTTTATGTTGAGATCTTTTATCAATTTTGGGTTAACTCTCATGCAGTATTGAGAGATGTGGGTCATTTTTCATTTTTCTGCATGCGGATGACCATGTTTCCCAGCACCATTTATTGAAAAGGTTGTCCTTTTTCCAGTTTACTTACTTTGCTCCTTTGTTGAAGGTAAGGTGGCTATAGGTGTGTTGAGGTATATCTGGGTCTTCTATTCTGTTCCAGATGTCTTCAGGCCAATTAAGAGATTTTATTTTTAAGTGCATACCCTCCCATGAGCCAATGTGGGCTAAGTGCCTCTACTAACTTCCCACTCCTGTTACTAGAGTTTTAGGGTGAAAGCCTGGGCTCCAGGAGTTCTAGGGGATTAGACTTGGCCACCTGTTGCAATGTGCTAATCAAAGTGACAAGAGGAGCTTGAATCAGTGTGGACATACCAGGAAGAACAAACAGGTTCAGTGACCTCTGACCTGCCTTCCCTGGGCTGAAAAGAACTTTAAGGATCTTTTTTTCCTGGTGCACTGAGTGTTGAACCTAGAGCCTTGCACATACTTTGCAAGTGCTCTACCACTGGGCCGCACCCTCAGCCCAGTTTTCACGTTTTACCTTGAGACATGGTCTTGCTAAATTATGTAGGCTGCCTCTGGCCTTGAATCTGTGGTCCTCTTGCCTCTGCCTCTCGAGTTGCTGGGAATATAGGTGTGCACCACCATCTGGGTTGGAACTCTGAGCTTTTATAGAATGGGGGAACAAAGAGAAGATTGAGGTTGGGGTTTGGCATATGTGGGGGGTTTGCATACCGGATGGAACAGGTAATCTTAGCCAGGCCCTCCTCTGGTTGATCATTATCTCAGGACTGGTTATATAAGGCTTTGGGAAAATCATTATCACTTAAAGAGGGAATTTATTTTCCATCCTGAGATGATAGGTATTTTCAGTCCCATCATATGCTTGTAAAATCTGGACTGTGAACAAAGGAGACAGGCAAAGAATTAATGCTTTTGAATTGTGGTGCTGGAGACAAATATTGAATATACCATGGACTGCCCAAAGAACCAACAGATCCATCCTAGAGGAAGTGCAACCAGACTGCTCCTTGGAAGCAAAGATGGCAAGACTGCATCTTATGTATTTTGGACATGTTGTCAGAAGGGACCAATCCCTGGAGAGGGACATCATGTTTGGGAGAGTGGTAGATAAACAAAACAAAAACAAACAAAAAATGGAAGACCTTCAACTAGATGGATTGACACAGTGGCTGCAACAAGGGGTTTAAGCATAATAAAGATTGTGCACATGGCACAGTGTTGGAACAGTGTTTCATTCTCTTGTACATAGATAGAATCACTATGAGTCGGACTCAATGGCATTTGGCAAACTTAGGAGGGCAGCCTTGATTCCCCTGATGGGACAATTGCTCCCACTTAGGAGGGATGGCATCATGGGGAGGTCTGTTCTACAAGGCTCACAGTTGCTTGAGGCAGTTTCAGTACTTTCTCATAAGTATGTTTATGGATCAGACTTGTCTTTCTGGAATCCAAGGTAACTGTAGAAGAGACTTACTCAGAAGGAAAAGTTAAAGAGGCAAAAAGGAGCCAGAGAGGGACAGAGTAGACTTTGTTAGGCTGGTGACTGGGCTTTCCTTGTCTTAGGGAACAACTTCCAGGAGTTGCTACAAATGTCAAGCATTAAAGAGGGCTTCAAACTCTGAGAAAGTAATTTTCTATCTTTCCCAAATTAATGTATGTGAGGTCTCAGACTCAGATTTTCAGCAGGATGTAATGGAAAGAGCATTATAGACTGAGGCAGAAAGCTCGAGGTTGAAGGCTGTGCTCCACTGCCTCTTGCTGCATGGCCGTGGACAAGTTTCTGATGCTTTCTGAACCTCTACTGTCTCATCTGTATATGCAGATGGTGATTGCTGTATTGTAGCCCGACTGTGAAAGCATTGATAAGGTATGTAAGATCCATAGCTCATGGGGCCTGGCACTTAGAACTAGCAGTTCACAAATTTTCACTTGCTCACCTCCCTCCCCTTTCTTTTCTGACTTAGAGACAGCACAAAGTGAAATGGAGAGCTTACAGTTACTCAAGAATTTGAGAACCGCACCATGGATTTGAACCACTGAACATCTTTTTTTTCAGTGCTGGGGGGTTAAACCCAGGGCCTCATGCTTGCTAGGCAAGTGCTCTGCCAGTATGCTGCACCCCCTGCTCCCTATGTATTTTTTATTTTGACACAGGTTTCACTAAATTGTGCAGGCTGCCTCTGGCCTCGAACTTGTGATCCTTCTGCCTCAGCCTCCTGAGTCACTGAGATTATAGGCATGCATCTGGCTCCACTGAACATTTTAAAAATAAAACAAGTTTTGAATGAAGCAAAGCTGACAGATAAAAAGTTATGTAAGTCACATATACAATTCAGTAAATTTCCATCAAGTATTTGGGTCCAGTAGCAAGAAGCAGAAATGACCAGCACCTCAATGGGCCTCTTCCCCTACTGTGTTCTTGAAAACATGGTGCTATTTGACTTGTAACAAGATAGATGATTTTGTCTGCTTTTGAATTTAACATAAATAGAATCACCTGGAATGTGCTCATTGATGTCTGATTTCCTTGACTCAGTTCTGTTTGGGAGTTTTATCTGTGTTGTAGTTAGCAATCATTGGACTTTCAAGTTGGTAGAGATCACAGAGTTTCTTTAGTCTGCTCCCCTACCTCATTTTCCAGAAAAGAAAAGTGAGGGCCACAGGCGTTAGGTGGCCAGATTTACAAGGCTAGTTACAGATGTAATTAGATTCCAAGATTCACAGTGTTTAGCCATGGGCTCCCTCCTGAACTATCCATACCAGTAGCCTACACAGTTCAAAGGTATGTTATTGTTGTTAGGTGCCCTCAAGTCAAATCCGACTCATAGCGACCCTATGTACAGCAGATCAAAACACTTCCCAATTCTGGGCCAGGCAAACGATCTTATTGATGTTTAAGCCCATTGTTGCAGACACTGTGTCAATCCATCTGGTGGGGGGTTTTCCTCTTTTGCGTTGACCTGCCACTCTCCCAAACATGATGTCCTTCTCCAGGGATTGTTCTCTCCTGACTACATGCCCGAAATACGTAAGATGCAGTCTGCCCATTCTTGCTTCCAAGGAACACTCTGGTTGCACTTCTTCCAGGACAGATTTGTTGGTTCTTTTGGTAGTCCATGGTATATTCAATAGATGTCTCCAGTACCACAATTCAAAAGCATCAATTCTTTGTCTGTCTCTCTTGTTCAATGTCCAGCTTTCACAACCATACGATGCGACTGAAAATACCATGGCATGAGTCAGACGCACCTTTGTCTTCAATGTGACATCTTTGCTTTTCAATATTCTAAAGAGATCTTTTGCCATAGCTTTTCCTAGAGCAATGCGTCTTTTGATTTCTTGACTGCTGCTTCTGTGGGTGTTGATTATAGAGCCAAGCAAAGCAAAATCTTGGACAATCTCAATCTTTTCTCCATTTAATGTGAAGTTGCGTGCTGACCCAATCGTAAGGATTTTTGTTTTGTTGATGTTTAGTCGTAACCCATATCAAAGGCTATGATCTTTGATCTTCATCAGTAAATGTTTTAAATCCTCTTCACTTTCAGCAATCAGAGTTGTGTCATCTGCATAATGCAGGTTGTTAATGAGTCTTCCTCCAATCTTGATGTCTCGTTCTTCCTCATAAAGTCCAGCTTCTCGGATTATTTGCTTAGTGTATAAATTGAAGAGATAGTGTGAAAGTATACAGCCCTGATGCACACCTTTCTCAACTTTAAACCAGGCAGTGTTTCCTTGTTCTATTCGAACAACTGTCTCCTGGTTCATGTACAGATTTCTCATGAGTACAATTAGGTGTTCTGGTATTCCCATTTTCCAAAGTGTTATCCATAATTTATTATGATCCACACAATCAAATACCTTTGCATATTCAATAAAACATAGATAGACATCTTTCTGATATTCTCTGTCAGCTAATATCTACCTGACATCAGCAATGATGTCCCTGGTTCCCCGCCCTCTTCTGAATCCCACTTGATTTTCCAGTAATTCCCTGTCTATATACTGCTGCAGTCGCTTCTGAATGATCTTTAGTAGAATTTTGCTTGTGTACGATATTAGTGATATTGTCTGATAGTTTGCACATTCAGTTGTTGTTGTTGTTAGGTGCCGTCGAGTTGGTATCCGACTCATAGCGACCCTCTCTACAACAGGGGAAACACTATTGTCAGTGCTTCTCTGCTGTGGATAGGGTTTTCAATGGCTGATTGATTTTTGGGAGGGGGTTGCCAGGTCCTTCTCCCAAGCCTACAGCACCTGGTGTTCCCAGGAGGTCTCCCATCCAGGTACTAATCAGGCCTGACCCTGCTTAGCTTCCGAGATCTGATGGGATCGGATACCACAGGGCTACCGCTGCAGGCATCTTTTTTGGGAATAGGCACAAATATGGATCTCTCCCAGTCAGTTGGCCAAGTAGTTGTTTTCCAAACCTGTTGGCACAAACATGTTAACACCTCCAGTGCTGCTGCATCTGTTTGTTGAAACATCTCTATTGGTATCCCATCAATTCCTGGAGCCTTGTGTTTTGCCAGTTCTTTCAAGGCTGCATCCACTTCATCCTTCAACACCATTAGTTCCTCTTCATATGCAACCACTTGGAATGGTTGGTCATCTACCAATTCTTTCTTGTATAATGACTCTGTGTATTCTTCCCATCTTCTTTTGATGTTTCCTGCATCATTTGATATTTTCCCTGTAGAATCTTTCACTACTGCCATTCAAGGCTTGAATTTTTTCTTCACTTCCTTAAGGTTGAGAAACATAGAGCATATTCTTCCCTTTTGGTTTTCTGCCTCCAGCTCCTTGCACATGTCATTATAATATTTGTTTTTGTCTTCTCGAGCTGCCTTCTGAAATCTGTTTAGTTCCTTAACTTCATCATGTCTTCCTTTTGCTTTAGCTGCTCGACTTTCGAGGGCAAGATCCAGTGTCTCTTTTGACATGTAACTTGGTCTTTTCTTTTTTTCTTGTCTTTTAAAGAACTTTTTGCTTCCTTCTTGAATGATATCTTTTATGTCATGCCACAATTCTTCTGGTCTCCTATTATTTGTGTCTAATGCATTAAACCTATTTTTGAGGTGGTCTCTGAACTCAGGTGGGATATACTCAAGGTCTTGTATACTGTGGCTCTTGTATACTTGTTCTAGTTTTCTTCAGCTTCAGTTTGAACTTGCTCAAATGTATAGCTCAAGTATTATCTTGTTTTGGTATGCTCTGTCAGGATAAATCAAAAAATAGAGGCTCACGACAGCCACCATTAGCATGTATGGGTATATGTATGAATTGTATACTTGGTGATGCTATCATCATCTTTAGAATGGCTTCTCTTCTTTACATGAAACTGTCTTCTAGACTGATCTCTGTTCTCAAGCTGGCAACTAACCATGTGTCTTAGAGTTCCAGGGTGGAAATTATCCACAGAAAAATTTTCCTGTATTGATAAGACATTATTGTAATTCTCGTAACTTTCAGTAGAGAATCTGTAATTTCTACTACTTTTACAGTCATGAATTGGATCTACTCATTTAGTTCTGAATCTACAGTGTACAGTTTATGGTTAATTTATTTTTACTTAAGATCATTTAAGTTCATTGATATTTCTTTAGAAGGTTATATATTTGCATACTTATAACACATGTATTATATAGAAAGCATAACTTAGTATCATTCAGGAAGGCTTTAATTTGATGAATTCTTCTGGAGATACACTCTTCTTAATGAAGCCCCCTTTAAACATACCATGGGGGCTGAGGTTTAACTCAGTTGGTAGAGTGCTTGCTTTACATTCTCTGAGGCCCTCAGTGGATCCCTTGTTGTTGTTGTTGTTGTTAGGTGCCGTCGAGTCATTATCCGACTCATAGCGACCCTCTGTACAACAGGGGAAACACTATTGTCAGTGCTTCTCTGCTGTTCCTAGGGTTTTCAATGGCAGATTGATTTTTGGGAGGGGGTTGCCAGGTCCTTCTCCCAAGCCTACAGCTTCTGGTGTTCCTAGGCAGTCTCCCATCCAGGTACTAACCAGGCCCGACCCTGCTTAGCTTCCGGTATCTGACGGGATCGGATGCCACAGGGCTACAGCTGCAGGCCAGTGGATCCCTAGCACTGCAAAAATGGGAGAAGGATGTGGCAGTCTTTTCCCAAAGCAAACCAAAACCAAACAGCTATTGAAAACCCTATGAGTAGCAGCCAGGCATGGCATGGTGTCAGGGAGTGTTTCCTTCTGTTGTACATAGGGCGGCTATGGGTTGGACCTGACTTGATGGCAGCTAACAACAACAACAACAACAACAAATGTGCCACGAGGCCCACAATCCTATAATTATATTCCCATTAGTTTCAAGCAGTGTCTAAAAATGTTTGTTAAAATCCATATGTGTTGGTTGTGCATGACATGTTTGTATCATCATTATAGTTTGTTGCTATAACTCAGAGCGCACAGATCCATTTGGTTGGAATGGAAAAGGGAAGAAAATGTCTGGTTGGAAGCTGTAATGGGGCAGAGGACAGTTGCTCCTGCGTAACAAAATAGACTAGACTACATCTCATACCACAAAATAATCCTACTAAAAACTAGTTTCTCTTCTTTAATCATTGTCATCCCTTAACAGAGGAAATAGTTATGAACCCTCATGCTGTGAAACTGGCAAGAGGACCTTAATTCCTCCTCATTATTTCTACTTAAGAACCCAGAGTATGGAGTTTGAATTTTGGTTCTTCCATTTATTCAGTGTTATTTAATTTAGGGCAAGTTATTTAGTTTTCCATGCCTCAGTTTCCCCACCTGTAAAACCCTCATACATTATTGTGTAGATTGAGTAAGTTCCTTTACATAAAGTGCTTGTAATGGTGCACTAAGTCAACACAATTATTTCACCTAAATAAAACTCCCCCACAACATAGGGGCAGAGGAAATGATTAACCCCTGTTGTTGTTGTTGTTAGGTGCTGTCGAGTCGGTATCCTACTCATAGCGACCCTCATAGGGTTTTCAATGGCTGACAGTTGCGGGATTGTCTTGGGAGTGGATTGCCAGGTCCTTCTCCCATTTTTGCGGTGCTGGGAATTGAACTCGGGACCTCAGAGACTGCAGCGCAGTGCTCTACCAACTGAGCTAAATCCCAGCCTCATTAACCCCTAGTGGGCTCTAAATAAGTATTTGGATTTTCGTGACTACATATTAAGGTGAAATTGAGTGTCAGTTGTGTTTTTCCTTAAGTCTAATAGGCTAATATGCTACAAATATGCCTTCTACCAGAATAATGAAATAGGATTTTAGTGTAACAAAATAAAAGGGGAGCCTGTGGAGCTCCTTGCCATGAAGCTTTTTATTAGTTTTGACCTTTCTTTATTTGTATATTTTATTCAAGAGCCACTTAGTAGCTGTGTGGCCTTAGGCAAATTACATCACTCCTCTGAATCTGTTTCCTCCCATGCAAAATGACAATAGCAGTATTTACCTTGATGGGCTATTGTTGCAAATAAGCAAAATGATACATACAAAGCACTTAATCTATTTTTAGACATGTAGAACTTGCTTGCCAGATGCTAGTTTCCCTAGTCAGTTCTGAACAAATGAATGAACTTTTCCTTTGCATAGATTTTTATAGTGTTTCTTATAAATGTGTTAATATTCTCAGCTGCTGGGATTAGCTTGATATTTTGGGGTTACATTCAAGTATATAACTGCACATGTCATGCTTTGCTGGGTAACTGCACAAAGTACTCAGTTACCAAGTATATATTGAGCTTCTCCTATGAGCACAGACTTGCTTCAGCAAAGATTTTACTGATGATGCTGAACATGTAAATGTGTGGCCCTAATCCAAATATTGGAGGGCAGCTCCAATATTTGCATGCTCTGCCCATTGTCTAACCTGATGGGTTCTTATTTTTAATTCAAAGAATGGTTTTGACCACTCATGAATTGTTCCTTTATCAAAGGATACCTTTAGGCACCCCTTTAGTAATTAATTAGCTCAAACCATGCTGGTTACATTTTGTACTGGGTAGAGTGAGTCAGGGGATCGAGGTTATTGAGGGCAACCAAGACTGTGGAAATAATTCCTGAAGATAAAGCAAGTAAAATATGTATAGCTGCCAGTCCATATCTGTGAGGCACTGGTTCCAGAATTCCCATGGAGAATCAAATCTGCAGATTCTCAAGTCCTTTTTATAAAATGGCATTTCAAATAACTTCCATGCCTCCTGTGTGCTTTCAATCGTCTCCAGATCACTTATAATACCTAACACAAAGTAAACGCTGTCTAAAAAGTTGTTATACTGTATTATTTTAGGAATAATGATAAGAACAAGTTTGTACATTTTCAATACAAGCACAATTTTTAGAATATTTTCTATCTTCAGTTGGTTGAATTCATGTATTTGGAGCCTATGGATGTAGCTGGCCAAGTGTACACACACACACACACACACACACACACACACACACACACACAGCAGTTATGCACTGCTTGCAAGAAAGGACATTTGGGCTTCTCCATCCCATCTGGAATCTACTTTATAGTACTGAATGTGATCAAAAGATATGGTGAATGTTTAAATAGAAAAAGATTATTACAATAAAAGTTACATTGCCATTAATCCCCACAAAATATTCCCTCTGGCTTTGAACACACTTATCCTGTCATTCCTGCCACTTTCTGAAGCAGTTAGGAAGTTCTGTTCCATGGCTGTCATTATTTGCGCTGTCATGGCTGTGTTGATTCCTGAATTGATTTAAGATGTTTACCCTTCATAGTCATTTTGACTTTGGTGAAGAGCCAGAAGTAGCACAATGTCAGATCCAGTGGATAAGGTGGATGAGGACATACAGTAATGTTTTTATTTGGCCGAAATTGCTGTACCAATAGCAATGTATGACACAGAGTGTTGTCATGATGGTGGATGAAACTAAAGACACTCATGAAAGAGGACTTGCTGACCTGCTTCAGAGAGTGACATAAACATCAGGATAAGTGTGTTAGAAGTCACAGGAGTATTTTAGGGGGATTAATGGCAATGAATCTTTTACAGTAATGATTTTCTATTTAAACATTCACCATTTATGACCATATCACATAAGTCTATGGTTCTGGGCTTGAATTTCCTACTTTTAATTCAGGAATAAAGATAGAGTTGTTTTGAGGATAAATTGGTAAAATATATATAGTATTTAATGCACTCAGAGAAAAATTGTAAAACTCAGAGCCAGTTTAAAAAATTACTGTAGTGGGTGCTGTGGTGTCCACCTATAATTCCAGCAACTCAGGAGGCTGAGGCAGGAGGATCACAAGATTGAGGCTAGAGGCACCCTGTGCAATTTAGAGAGACCCTGTCTCAAAAGGGAAAGTGAGAAATGGGCTGGGGGAACAGCCTAGTGGTAGAGTGCTTGCCTAGCACGCATGAGGCCCTGGGTCCACCCCAACCTTAGTACTGGAAAGAAATTTACTGTAAGAAGGCATTGGAAGTGCCAGGTGTGGTGGCGCATGCCTGTAATCTCAGTGACTTGGGAGGCAGATGCAAGAGGATCGCAAGTGGGCTAGAGGTGCACCTCAGTGGTACAGCAGTTGCAAAGTATGAAAGCATGAGGCCCTGGGTTCAACCCTCAGTACCAAAAAAAAAAAATAAAATAAAATAAAGTAAATGCATTGGAGGCCAAAAACATCACATTTAGACTTTAAGCCTAATTCTAAGTATTTTCAAATCAACAGTAGACTTGATAAAACTAGAAACATTTTATTGTTTTAGGCAATGAATAGCAAATCACACAATATTTTGTTTTGTTTCCCAAGTGCTGATGGTTTAAGCAAAATCAGTAATACTGGCCTCAGTTCATGGGCTTCTGCCAATGTTACTGCACAGTCTCTGGAGGGAAAAAGGAGAAAGTGGCTGGGGTTGGCAAGGGTAATAACACAGGTGCATCACCTAGGCAAATAAAACAGTTTAGTTATTCAACAAACTTAGGGGACCCTGTATCAGTTTACCATTGCTTAACAAATGACCCCTAATTTAGTGGCTTAAAGGCTCACCTATATGATCTGGGATTTTGATAATTCCCACCCCTTACCTGCCCACTACAATCCTCTACTTAGCTCCTCTGAATCCAACAGGTGTGAGAAAGGATCTTTCCAGAGTTGAGGGACCCAGAACCTTTTTCTGTCCTACATTTATACCGATGGATACTTGTAAACCCAAGCTATAGCCCACAGCACCCTGTTTCTGTATTTCTGAGATGGACCCTGTATCAGTTTATCATTGCTTAACAAATGACCCCTAACTTAGTGGCTTAAAGTGACCCACCTTTATGATCTTGAAGTTCCTGTGGGTCAGGAGGAGTCTTGGGATGCCATAGCTGGTCTGTTCTGTATTTCACAAGGCTACAATCAAGGTATTCTTGGGGTTGGGTTTTTATCTGGAGGCTCTCAGTCCCATCAGCTCACCAGTTGTTGGCAGAATTCAGTTTCCTCTGGCTGTGGAGCTGAGGCCTCAGGTGGCTGCCTGCTGTTCCCTGCCACATGGCCCTTTCCACGGCAAGGCAGTTGTCTTCTTCATGGTTATTAGGAGGCATTTCTTACTGCTTTGATTCTGTCTGACTTTTTAAAAAGGGTGTAGCCACCCAGGAAAAGGTCCCTAATTTAAAATCAACTGGTTAGGGAATTCAATTACATCTGCAAAATCCCTTCACAGAAATACCTAGAAGGTGTGTACGTCAGGGGGTCCATCTTAGAATTCTGTATGCCACAGAAATCTCTTCTACTCCCACCAATCCTCTTTTCTGAGAACTGCTCTGTCACCAGCTGTGGTGTGGGAGACATCCTTGGCCTCAGATGATTGGATCCCAGATGGTTCATAGTGGCACCTACCCTTGGAGGTGATAGGAGAAGATCAAAAGTCTTCATTTTCTAGGATCACCCTTATTTCTCCTTGCATGTCTACAAACTCATTCAGAACTCTTTGGTCCTCTTTGCTTATGAGCGCTTAACTTTTTTAATTTTATAGTTTGAAAAAGTGAGGAGTCCTGTCAGGGTTATTGTGTATTTAAAAGAAGCAATTTACTAACAAATGGTGTTCTACTAATACAAAGCATTACCATTCTCTGTTAAAGGGGCCACTTCATTCCTAGCAGTAGGTTATTCACCAGGAGAATATGGTATATTTTCAGAAGTAGCCCCAAATTCTCTAAATAAATAGCAGAATCTCAATTTGTGGCCTTTTTCAGTCTCCCTCCAAAAATCTGGTTGACTGGAGCAATTTCTTTAAAAAATTAAGTTAAATTAATTTTTTGAGACAGAGTCTTGCTACGCAGCCCAGGCTGGCCTCAAACTTGAGATCCTCCTGCCTCAGCCTCCTGAGTAGTGGGATTATAGGTGAGTATCACTACATGTGGTGATCGGATCAAATTCTAATCTCAGAATACTGAATCAGTCTATTTCATTATTTTTTCTTTTTATCCTACTAGGGGCCTGAGCCCAGAGTCTTGCACATGATAGGTAAATACTCTATGACTGAGCTATACTCTCACTCCCTTTATATTTTTTATTTTGAAACAAGTTCTCTCTAAATTGTACAGGATGCCTCTGGCTTCCTGAGGCTATGGGATTAGAGGTATGCGCCTCAGCATCCAACCAGAAGTTGGAAGTTTGATAAACTATTCTGTTTTATTGACTGTATCACATCAGAAGCACTTTCATTTGTGAAGTTAGATTTTTTTTTTTTGAGGCTAGTCCAGAAGATTTTATTTAGCCTGCATTCCCTATCAAATGCAGAAATGTCCACTTTGTTCCTGCCCTTTGTTGAAGTGAGATTCTTTAATAGTCTAGATTGTTTAAAGCTATTGGGGAGGGTTTAGCTTGCTTGATCTCTGGGGTTAGCAATAGAAGGTACTGACTTCCCATAGGCAATTGTGATGAGGGAAAAGTACTCCAGCAAGATATATTCGTGAAGTTAGATCTTGACGGGAGCTTTCATCTAAAGGATAGCAGGAATGCAGCTAAATCAATAACATATTTGTCTGATATCAAAGTCATCTATCTCTGGAGGAACAGACATTGCTGATTCTTAAAAATAAGCATGGTGTTTCTTTTATCTTTAACTTTGAGAATCCTTTTTAAAGAATCTTGAGAATTCCCATTCCAGATTGTCAGGAAGAATTTTCAGGATTAGGAAAAGAGAGTTTCTCCTTCCTCCAATAGGAAGAGGACCAAATCCCCTACAGATGTCTGAACAAGCCTCCATTCTTGGAATGATGGGAATCTACCTGAGATCCAAATTTATAGACACCAGCCAAGGGCAACATTACAGGCAGGCTTTTCAAAAGTTAGCAGTTGGGCCTGAAATGTGAACTCTTTTGGGCATAGTATTGCATAGGCTGCTTCCTGTAGACAACCTTTTTTCTATAATGTGAAACAGTAGTTTGATTGCTTTGTTCTCCCCACAGAATCATGGGCTCTCTGTCATGGCCAGGCATATCTGAAGACTGGCTTCTATTCTTTCTTAACGACATCCCCTATGGACATAAGTTGGGGCTTCTCTGTTCAGATAGGGGGCTTTCCATTTACACCAAGGTTGAGTTCTGGGTTGACTGTTATATAAACAGACAGGTGGCTCTAGGCTCATTAACTTGATGGCAAAGATGAATATTATGTGCATTATCATCAAACACACTGTTCTTGCAATGCAAGAGTATGGCAGCCACTCATTACTGATTAAACAGGGTACTCTTTAATGCGTATATAGAACACAGGTCTTTTTATTTTATTTTATTTTGTTTTTATTTTATTTATTTATTTATTTTTGTGGTATTTGAGGGTTGAACTCAGGTGCTTGCTCATACTTTGCAATTGCTGTACCACTGCACTGCACCCCTAGCCTATTTTAAACTTTTTTTTTTTTTTTATCTTGAGATAGAGTCTCACTAAGTTACACAGGTTACCTCTGGACTCAAACCTGTAATGCTCCTGCCTCTGCCTTTCAAGTTGCTGGGATTACAGGCATGAGCCACACGCCCAGACAAGGGCTTTTAATTTTAGATCAGGGCTACTCAGTGTAACTCTTTGTCAATGACAAAAATATTCACATTCTGTGCTGTCCAGTGTGGTAGCCATTAGACCCACGTGGCTATGGATCATCTGAACTTTGGTAAGGAACTAAATTTATAACTTTGTACATTTAATTTTAAATAGCCACATGGCTGGCTAGTGCCTACCTGGTTGGACAGTTGAGTTCTAGATTGTTAATTTTGTATCATAAAAATGAGAGTGCCAGCTGAGGTGTTTCTCCACAAAACTTCCTATACTTCCTCAAATCCTGCCTCATTCCCCTAAGCTCCAGCCATTTCTCTTACCCTTGGTCCAGTCCTTCATTTTGTAGCCTCCACTTTCAAAACAAGGGTGTTGTTTTCAAGTCTTTGTATGGCTTGCATATCAATAATAGGATACTGATTATTAGAAAAGACATGATGTTCCTTATAGTATAAACATGCTTCAATATTACAGACCAGGTGGAGGTATTTGAAACTTGCAATTATAGACTGTCTGGTAAACTGTTTCCTTTTTACAGTGAAATCTTCAGAACCACATTTGTTATAACAGTAGTTCCACTACATAAAATGTATGTCATTACATTACAAATGTTATAGTTTAGCTTCCCTGGGAAGCAGACTCTGAGTCAGATTTGTGCGTAAGTTGCTTATTGGGCAGCGCTCTTAGGAATTTTGTTGTTGTTGTTAGGTGCTGTGGAGTTGGGTCCAACTCATAGTGACCCTATGTATAACAGATGAAACACTCTCCAACACTGTGCCATGCCAGGCACTATGTCAGTGCTTCTCTGCTGTTTTAAATGGTGGATTGTTTCAGGAGTGGGTTGCCAGGTCTTTCTCCCCAACCTGGTATTCCCAGTCAGTCTCCCACCCAAGTACTAACCAGGCTGACCCTGCTTAGCTTCCAAGAACAGGTGGGATAAGACGCTAGGGTGCCATGGCTGCAGACCTTAGGAACTATTTTTGCAAGTAATTGAGCCAAGTGGGACTAGCCAAAGAGATAGTGAACTGGGTTTAAGTCATATAAGAGGTCTCAACGGTCTCCACATGCTCAGAGGCTGGGATGGCTTGTCAAAGATGCTCTGCATTAAGATTCTGCATTTTCATATCAACCAGTCATGGGATCCCCACTGCCTTGGGGAGACTGTGAAATTAGCCCCCCATTATCACTGAGAGCAGTTCCTATAGAGGGACAAAGCTGTGAGTGTTCAGTAGACCACAGTCCCAGCAGCTGGGGAAGAAGTACCTTGGCTGTATCAACACATACACAATAAGAAGACTGAGTTTTTATGCGGGACAAAAAACCTACCCTCTTCCCTTATGCTTTAGGGCTTTTGCAGGAGGCAGAACAATGTGGTTAGAAATGGGGCTTTGGAGTTGGCTTAAGTCTTGAGGTCTAAAATCTTGGGCAGGCTACTTGTTTCAAGTTTCAATTTCTTTTTTTTCTTTCTTGTTTTGGTACTGGAGGGCTGAACTCAGGGCCTCTACCATACTTTGCAATCACTCTACCATTAAGTTGCACCCCAAGCCCCTCCTTTTTAATTTTTTTTTTAATCTTGAGACAGAGTCTTGCTAAGTTATGCAGGCTGCCTCTGGCCTTAAATTTGCCATCCTCCTGCCTCCTGGGATTAAAGTCATGCACCAGGGTACCTGGCTACTTTTTTCTTCACTTTTTTTTAATGGGGGTTCAATTTCATCAACTAGAAATTGAGGCTAATGCTGCCTATTTGTAAGGACTGCTGTGAAGGTGTATTAGCATGAAGCTTGGTAAGTACTCAATAAGTTGTTGCTATTGTCATAGTTCTAAGAATTTCATAATACACAGCTTTGGGGTGTAGACATTTCTCACTGGGAGCATATTAGAGTCCAGTTGGCAGTTTTTTGCAACAGGGGAAGAAAATGAGCTATACTTCACTATTCACTGTGGTAGCATTTAAACACCTGCCCCTTCAATTCTCCTGGCCTTCCGATTTCCTCAAGTAGAAAGGTCGAGAACTGGAATAAGATAAATGAGAAAATCCAGCCATAAGAACAAGGGCTGTTGTTCCTGGAACCAGAGAGCAGAGAAACTACTCAGGGAGCCCTTGATCCCAGGAAATTACACAAGGATTGATCACATATGTTTAGGTTAGTGATGCAATGGTTAGAGATTCCTGGAAATGCTTTCTCTGCAGATGCAGACTCCCTCAGTTTGTAAGCCCATTTTTATGATCCTGAGCATGTGCATCATAAACATAACCCTGTGCCATTTTCAAGCATTCCACAAATATTAACTAATTAATGCATTTCATAAGAGAAGAGTGTTTTTGTCTCAGTCTTGGCAGCCCAACTCTCCAGTCTCAATGATGGTTAGTCACAGAGTCAAGGGATGCACGTAACAACTGCTGCCTCCAACAGGTGCAAACATCATTATGGATGGAGCCTCATCCATAGATAAGAGCAGACTGCTAGTGAAGCTTTATACCCATGTGGTGGTCCTCACACCCTCCCATCCCTGGAAGAATGGGGGCAGGGCCATTATTTATCACTGTACCTGCGGTAATGCAACACTTAGCACATATGAGGAACTCAAAAAATATTCATTGAATCAAGTAATGGATATGATTATCTGGCTGTGGTAGCATTTGGGGGACAGCTCTGTACAATTAGATCTGTTTATCCATTCTGTACAAACAAAAGTTACATTAGAGGCCTTCCATGTTCACTTCAGTCTAAATAAACAAAAACTGAAAACCAGGATTGGAAAAGGAATAGTAGAATATTTTTGGTTTCATCCTTTCTTTTCAGGATAACTAAACTTTTTGGGCTAGGATAAATTTTTTAGAGTTTTGTTATAATGTTTATATCCTTAATGAAAGTGCTGACTGTTTTATGGTTTAGCTGTGCCTGCCAAGAGCCCCAGCTGAGGAAGGGACCCTTGGAGACTGGGCTGTTAGTTTAAAAATTAAATATAAGGGGCTAAGGAAGCTTCTAGGATGTTTATTTTAAGGCCTAGAAATCAACATTAAACAACAATTCTTTGTTTTTTTCCCCTCATGCTAGAGAGTATGTTTTAAAAGAGATCTATTTTATTACACATTTTGTTATCATTGTTATTTTAAAGTGTTCTATGGTCACTATGTGTAATTGAGTTTAAAGGTCTGATAAATCTTTGATGAATAATACAACAGCTACTCTTGCTTATACATATTTCAAAGCCAGTTAAATCCCAGGAGCTGATACCAGCAAAGGGTTGAATACACATTATGTGTCTATTTCCACATTCCTACTCAATCCACTTTCTTTAGGAAAATGCTTCTTTTTGTCATGATCAGCCAGAGATGAGGAATGAAGGCAAGCTGGGTTTTCATTAAGAATACAGGACTTCTATGAAATTTTTTCATCTGTCTGAACATCTGATAGGTGCAGGCTTTGAAAATGATCTTAGATTGAATTGTATATGCATTTTGATTTTGAATGATGCTGAGTTATGTGAACATTTCCCTGAGTTACAGCAAATGTTTTGCTGAGAAAGAATTCTTAAGACAGCATTAGTATGTAATGTCTGCTTTCTAAAACAATAACTGTGGTCTGCATCCTATGAACTTCTTTTGGAATAGAAAGGTTTCATTTTTCAATTAGGAAATTGCATATGAATTAAAGGGTCTTTTAAAATTAAAATATTATGACACTATTTCTAGCTTAAACATGGCTGGGACATAATGACACTATTATTTGGTGTTAGAAAAGTTTTTTTTTTTTTTTTTTTTTCTTTTTTGGTGGTACTGGGTGTTGAACCCAGGGTGTTGTGCTTGTGTGCTTTGCAAGTACTAGAACACTGAGTTGCATCCCCAGTTCATTTTTTAACTTTTTGAGACAGGGTGTTGCTAAATTATGCAGACTGCCTCTGGTCTCGAACTTGAAATCCTCCTGCCTCTGCCTCCTGAGTTGCTGGGATTATAGGCGTGCACCACTGTGCTCAGTTTAGAAAAGCTTTTTAAAAAATAACTTGATATTTTGATATCTTCAGTATATTGTTTCCAGTGGGGTGGTATTTACCAAAACATTGACAGATTCAGAGTGTGATTTGTCATTTTTGTTGCTATTTCTTTAACATGAAGGAGGATTCCTGTGTGGCTGAAAATGCCCAGGGGATCCTGGGTCATGTTGCTCCCTTGAGAAGTCTGGAACTAACCTTAATGGCCCTCGCTTAGCTTGATGATAAACTATTCTAAGGCTCATTTTTCCTGAGCTGGGTGAGAACTGACCTCTGCTGATGTCATCATAGAACTTGATCTGAGAGGATATGTGTGAATGGGAGGGAGCTGGAAATCACCACTGGCCTTGTTTTTTCTCTGCTCAACTCCCCTCTCCCTTGCTGTTCCCAGGGGGTTTTGAGATGGTTTCTGACACTGAGTGTGAATGTTGGGATGTTTACTGTTGGGGAGCAGATTTGGGTAATAACGGAATTCTCAAGTTTAGTATTCAAAGTTGGCTGCACTATTTATTTGCTGTGTGACCTCATACAAATGACTGCTCTCAACCTCAGTTTTATTATCTCTAAAATGGGAAGGTACTTCATGGGATGAAGAGTAGGTGAGAGGATGTGTAAAGCCTCTAGCATAATACTAGGCCCAGTTTCTTTGTCATGTCTGCTTATTTCCATAATCTGATATCACAATCAGAAACAGAGTCCCCTGTGTGGTTACTGCTCTGGGAAATTCCTTTTCCCATAAGTTTAAGTCAGTCCTCAGTTGAAGGTTAGTGTGAAGAATGTGATTCAGTGGATTATATGCTGGAATTGAGAAAACCCAGCAGGTGGATGGAGTTTTAAAAATGTCCACATCTGGGCTGGGAGTGTAAATCAATGCAAAGCATTTGCCTAGCATGTGCAAGGCCAAGGGTTCAATCCCCAGTACCATACCTACCCCAAACAAGTGCACATCTGTCACCTAATGCCATTTATAGTCTGCTCAAGGAATCAGGGGCTTGGAGAAGTCTCCTGCTGACTAAAGATTTCTGCATTTGGTATACCCTGCAGCTGGAGAGTTTCACATTATTTTTTCTTGCTGCTGTGAAGTGGAGCACAGCCTTGCGTGGAAATGGACCAAGGAAAATGAAAGAGGAAAACACTGTTCTTGTCAACATGGAGGCACATGTAGGAGGCACTACTAGGTTTTTGGCCTCCGACTTCTGCCACGTCTGCCTGCTTATCTACCTCTGTGCTGACTGTCAATGGGCAGGTGATAGGGTTGCAAGCTCCTCACCCTGCTACACTTGTAGTCTTGTGGAGCCACCAACAAAGTTCTGAAAGGGCTAAAGTAGGGAGGTAAGGGAAATAGCTTTTTATTTTAAAACAACAACTAGCTTCAGGCTGTGAAATAGTTAATTGAAGACTCTTCAGAATTCCTTTTTGTGTTTGATGATACTGTTGCCGCAAAGCTCTGAGAGAAATGAAGAGATGGACAACCAAGAATGTTAATGAGCTATGGCCAAGAGCTGCTAGGGTTCTCCCTAGTACCTCCTTATATCTTAATTTTATTTCTTAGTAACAATCACATCAAACAGAGGAGGAATGCATGAACTTTTTTAACCTTATCACTGTTTCTCTAATCTCTTTTTTTCTTACTATGCATCATATAATTTTACCAATCAAAGGTATGATCAACTTAGAGGGCAGGTCAAACTCCCCGGACATTCCCTCCAAATCACAAGAGATAATCAATAAATGACTTTCCAGGAACCATGACATCAACAAGTGTTCTCAAAATTCGTTATACCGTGTGCACCAGTAAACCTTTGCAATGTCAAGCAAAGGTCACAGTGACCAGGTGGGCAATTATGCCTCTCCCTCAAGTAAGGCGGGAATCTTGGCCTTTCCAGGCAGCCTTGCCTCTCCTGATGGTCTCTTCAGGACTGTGCCTGTCTTAGGTTGTCCCCCTGCTTTGAGGAATCTTACCCAACACTGGCTATGTAGTCCTCCTGAGGGCCAAACAGGGTGAAGGGAGATAAATTCACTGTAACATATTTGGGGGTGCAGCACTTTGGGATAACAATACAATGACTAAAAGACAAAGTTTTCATCACATATAATCCCTTAGATATAATATTTATGTTTATTTTTGAACTCACACTAGCTATGACTACACAGAATAAATAAAATATCCTGGTATTAACCTCAAACTGACAGTCATTATATGAGTAGCTCTGGCTGGCAATGGAACGCTAGGCTGCTCTTGGTTGTTCAGATGGATTTGGTATTTTAAGTCACTGAGAGTTTTAATAGATTGAGTGGCTTAACCCTTTGACTACTGTTGGGACACATGTTAAAAAGTCATTGGGTATGAATCTGATGGAAAATCAAGAAAGTGATAGAAAAAGGTATTTTACAAATTCACCTTATACATTCCAGTTATTTTGCTAATCATGTTCTTGTTTTGGACATTGTAATGAAGAGCTTCTGGAAGTAAAATACTTACTGTCATATATTTTGATTTGAATTTGGCAGTCAGAAGGTTGAGAGAAAATAGCTATTTGGTCTTTGTGGTATGCTGAGTGTAATCTTCTGAGATAAAGTTATTCAGGCAGTAGTATATTTTTGCATGTAACAAACAACAATAGAGACTTCCAATTTCAGTGGCAAATAAAATACAGATTGAGCATTCCTAATCTGAAAATAGCCTGTAGTGGTACCACTGTGCCATCTGATCCCGTCAGATCTTGGAAGCTAAGCAGGGTGGGGCCTGATTAGTACTTGGATGGAAGACCGCCTGGGAACACCAGGTGCTGTAGGCTTGGGAGAAGGACCTGGCAACCAAAAAAAAAAAAAAAAAAAACAAAAACAGCCATTGAAAACTCTATGAATAGCAGAGAATCACTAAAAAAAAATACTCTTTCGCCTATTGTACATAGGGTTGCTATGAGTCAGATATTGACTTGACAGCACCTAACAACAATCTGAAAAATATAAATTCAAAATGTTCCAATATCCAAGACCTTCTGAGTGTTGACATGATACCACAAGTGGAAAATTCCACACTTGACCTTATTTAATGGTTACAGTTAAAACACAGGCTCACTAAAAATAATGTATCAAATTGTCTCCAGGCTGTGTGCAAAAGGCATATATGAGATGTAAATAAATTCTGTGCTCAAGTGAGTGCCATGGTGCACTCCTGTAATCCCAGAAACTCAGGAGGCTGAGGCAGGAGAATCATGAGTTCAAGGCCAGAGGCAGCCAGTGTAATTTTGGAAGACCCTGTCTCAAAATGCAAGAATAAAAGAAGGGGACTGGGGATCCAGCTCAGTGGTAGACCACTTGCCTACCATGCTTGAGGCCCTAGATTCAACACCTCAGTTCTGCTAAAACAACAACAAAACTAACAACAAAAACAAAAACAAGAAAAAAAATAAAAAGAAAAAAGAAAAAGGTTTAGATTTGGGTCCTTTGGTCCAACACCTAAGACATTGTGTTATGTATATTTAAATATTCCAAAATTCAGAAAAATCTGAACCTGGAAACATTGCTAGTGTGAAGCCTTTTGGATAAGTGATACTTTTTTTTTCTTTTTTCTTTTTTATCAATAATTGGGGGTTGAACCCAGGGCCTTGCACTTGCATGGTTTGCAAGTTCTGTAACACTGAGCTGTACCCCCAGCCTATTCTTTTACTTTTTATTTTGATATAAGGTCTTGATAAATTACTCAGACTGCTTCTGGTCTTCAACTTTCGATCCTCTTGCCTCTGCCTCCTGAGTTGCTGGGAATACAAGCATGAGCCACTGTGCTTGGCTTTGTGATATTCAATTTGTAATAGCTAAAAGTACTTACTTTGTGCAAGGGCCTGGTGCTATATAGCTCCCCTCCCCAACCCTTCCCCTCTCCCTGCTCCTCCCTTACCTTCCCTCCCCTCTCCCTCCTCCTCCACTCCCTCCTCCTCTTCCTCCTCCTCCTCTTTTTCTTCCTCTCCCCCTCCTCCTCCTTATTCTTCATGGTACTTGGGGGTTGAACCCAGGGCCTCATACAAGCACTCTACCTTTGGGCTGTATCCCCAGCCCCTCCCCCCACTTTTTTTCCCGGCTATTAAAAGTTGAACTCAGGGCCTTGTGCTTGCATGCTTTTGCAAGTGCCATACCATGGAGCTGCACCCTTAGCCCATTTTTTTACTTTCTTGAGGCAGGGTCTCACTAAATTACAGAGACTGCCTCTGGTCTCAAACTTGACATCCTCCTGCTTCTGCCTCCTGAGTCGCTGGGATTACAGGTGTGCACCACTGCGCCCAGCTCCCCAGCCCATTTTTAACTTTTTATTTTGAGATATGGTCTTGCTAAATTACAAAGGCTGCCTTAGTTGGGATGTATAACTCATTTCTAATAATTTATTGTAACAATTTGCTTAATTCTCCAAGTTACTCTACTACTACTCCCATTTCACAGATGAAGAACCTTAGACTTTTAGAGAAGCTAAGTTATCGTCCCATGATCACATAGCCATCAAAGACACATATTTGAGCTCCAGCAGTCTGGTGACAAGTCTGCATCCTTTACTACATAGATTTCCAGCCATTTGATGTAAGCTGAGCTTTAAATTGACTTCCAGTAAATCTGTTGGAATCACTTTTAGACATACAGGTAAATTTTATCACATATCATCAATATTTCCCCAATGTTCACCCTCTTTCAAACTCTGAAGTGTTATGGATTTGTATAGCCATAAATTACTGATGTGAAGAATGACTTGACACTGATTCTGTCATCTCATTAGAACTTGCCTTCCAAAAAATATTTCATGTGATCCATAGCAAGAATTACATATTTTACATTATGATACAATACAATCATACACATTGCTATGGCTTGGTAAGTGTCATGCAAAGGTCCAAATGTCAAAGGCAAAGTGTCCAGGATGGCACTACACGGCGGTGATGAAGTCTTGAGGAGGTGGGGCATAGTGGGAGGTCGTTAGGTCACTGAGGATAGGCTCTTGACAGGGATTGTGGGACCCTTATCCCTCTTTACTTTTTGTTTCCTGGCTTATCTTGAGGTGAGCAGATTTGCTTTGCCATACACTGCCACTATGATGTGCTGCCTGGCTACAGGCCCAAAGCAGTAGGGCCAAATGATCATAGACTGGAACCTCCAAAACTGTGAACCAGAACAACCTTTTTCTTTTTATAACTTGTTTATCTCAGATTTTTTTTATAGTATCAGAAAGCTAACATACACACACATAGACCTATAATTAAAACATGACACTATTTTAACCTTAGTAAGAGGGAAATATTCTGATACTGTTCTGGTATATTTTGTTGTTGTTCTATTTTAATAAAAATGTGTCTTTTGATACCAACTAAATTTCATTTTCCACTAATGAGTCAGAGCTCATCTGTTTGGAAAACAGTCCTATAACTAGATAACTTTTGTTAATTTTTAGAAATATCCTGCACAGCATTATACAATTCAGTGTCCCTCTAGAAGATTTTTCAAATTGTGAGGAATGCTCAAGGTGCAACAGTGCTGGAGGAGCCTGCATAGGTTGGTGTTCTCTCTCTGAAAAAGGTCAGTACTAAATCTGGCTTGTTTTGGAGCACAGAGAACTCTAATCTTAGAATTAGTGCCCCAGAAGAGTAATACCTCTCATGGCACAAAGTGCAAGTAGCCCTTGATGAAGGCTTGAAAGCTTGGTCCTCCTGGGGCAAGGGTTCTTCAAGAGTATTCAAGGACAAATAGAATCTTGGATTTTTTATTGTTCTTTAGCAGAAACTCACTTTGCACCCTTCAGCAGCACAGCAAGGAGATGTTAAGTGGTTCATGATATTTGCTGGAGCAGATTCCACTGCTGAGAAATGCTGAAATTCTTGACTTGTTCATCGTCATGGTGTTGCGGGGCAGGTGCCACTAGGAATCATGATGAAAATGAGGAATCGTAGCGAAAGTTAAGGGAAAAATACAAAAGTGAGGTATGGTCTGTCTGTTTTGACATTCTTGGGCACTAGTGCTTTGTTCATTTCTTATTTCCATGTTTGGGTATGACTGATGGGAAAGGGATGCCTACTCCTTGTTAGCATTTATCCAGGGTCAGCTATTTAGTCCTTACAAAAACCTAATAAGGGCAGCTATTATTTCCCCTGTTTTCCCGATATGAACGTGGAGGTTTGGAAGGTCAGGTAACACAGCTAGTCCATGGTGGACGTGGGATGGAATCAAAACATTCTGAATCTGAACTTATTACTGTGGACCAAACTTCAGGCTTATGATCCAGCTTGTGTTCATTGGCCCCTAGGGCCTGATTTTCACAGGGAGGGGGCAGAGATTGGTGTAGGAGGTGTTTGTACAGATGGGCACTCTCTTGTTCTTTCAATACGCACGTGTCATCTCTCTATATGTGGTCCTTGAGTGTCTACTGTTCTGCTAGCAGAAGCATGTATTCTCTGGTTCTTCCAGATTCTCATCAGCTTTGGACAAATGTTGTTGTTAGGTGCTGTCGAGTTGGTGTCCGACTCATAGTGACCATATGTACGACAGACAAAACACTATTGTTGTGCTTCTCTGCTATTCATAGGGTTTTCAATGGCTGATTGTTTTTTGGGAGTGGGTTGCCAGGTCCCTCTTTCAAGTCTACAGCACCTGGTGTTCCTGGGTGGTCTCCCATCCAAGTACTAACCAAGTCTGACCCTGCTTAGCTTCTGAGATCTGATGGGAGGGGACATCACAGTGGTATGGCTGAAGGCCTTTGGACAATGGTTGAACATTTCTGGACACTTATACTCACAAGTGCTTTGATGGATGGTCTAGGTAGGTGAACAAGTGATGGGGAGCAGACATGATCTTCAGGGTGATCAAGTCTTGGAAGATCATGTCTGGTGGCTGGCAAGGGGAGATGATGTAGAAGATTTAACAGAACATATGGCTGTGCGTGACAGACAGCGGAAATACTCCAGAAACCAGGAAGGTAGTGTGTGGCCCCTGGGCTGAATAGCCAGCAATACAGGAGCCCAGCTCTAGGCTGATTCTGGAACTTGACTTCAATTCCCAGAAGGGGCACCAACAGAAGAACTGAGCATTGCTGAATTGACCAAAAACCAGACTAAGCTACAGACCAGACAAGGGCTGCACTGTTCTAGGTGTGCAAATGAGAACTTTGGGGACAGTAGGCTGGGTTGTCATTATGTCAGGAATGGGAACACAAATATACTTGTCCAAGGCAGCATTCCTGCTGAAAAACAAGTGTGCCTATGCGTGAGAGTGAGGTGCGTGCACGTGTGCGTGCGTGCGTCTGTGCGTGCGAGAGGGCGTAAGGAACGAGGAAAGAAAGCTATTAGCGTTTTCTTAAACGACAGACTTAACACTATTTGAAGGTGAGACTAACAATGATAACTATGATTTAATAATTACTCTTTAAAAATATTCGGTGACTATAGAAGATTCAATTATTTTAAGAGATTTAAAGTTATTTCGACTGGTTTGGCTGTTTTGTGTTCTGTTTTGTGGCGTAGAGCCAATGACCATGCAAATTCAGTACTGGTTTTTTGAAAAGGAGGCGGATGGTTGTCATTGATGATTGGTACCAAGCTCTTTAGCTCTGGTTTGGAATTTTAGAACCAGGTACTCTCTCTTCCTGGCTGGAGGGCGTGGCTTGTTCCTTTTAGCATGTCACTTAGAATCCTTGTGAGAATCAAATGTCTCCATTGTAGAGAAGATTCTATTGATAATATTTTTCACTCATTTTTTTCTTCGATTGATTCCCAAGAGGACAGAGACACACACAGAGAATCCTACTTTAAGTGTGCATGTATGTGATACCTGGGGGTTGAACCCAGGGCCTTGCACATACTTTGCAAATGCTCTACCACTGACTTGCATCAGCCCATTTTTTTACTTTTTATTTTGAGACAAGTCTGGCTAAGTTACACAGGCTGCCTCTGACCCCAAATGTGCTGTCCTCCTGCCTCTGCCTTCTGAGTGAGAATCATACCTTTAATTTGTAGAGGAACATTGCCATCTGAGTAAACAATAACTTTCCGAAGGCTCAGTAAATGAGTTTTATTTGCAACTTCACTGTGACTCACTCTATTTTTTAACATGTTTAAAATGGAACAATTAATATCCACTTGTCTCAGGATAGTGTTATGAAAATGAGTTATAAATACCTACAGTATACTTGTGTTCTTTTGGGGAAATATAAAATATTACTGTTGTGTGGAGCTGACAAAGCTTAGTATGTAAGTATGTATTTTAATAGCACTGGAACATGATCAATAGAAGGGAAATTGACAAACTTGGATTATAATATATACTGTCGTAGATTCTCTAGATAATAAAATTGTCTCCTAAAAGAAAATTTCAAAAAACATGAACAAAGTGAAAATACATGTTTGTATACAGCAGTTAAAAATTCTTAAATTCTTCTTGGAGGTAAAGCCCTAAGCCAGTGTTTACCAAATTGCATTGATAGTTTGTTGTTTTTATTGTTTATAATGATATATTTCATGGGAAATTAAAAGATAGTCAAAGAATAATATGTTTGGAGCTCAAATAAGTTAAAGAAATGCTAGCTTAAACAAATAAAATTAAATAGCTTTTTCTTTGCATTGTGCTTCTCCAAAACAGGGAAATGGTTTGTAGCATTTCTAAACTTGTTCGAGCACAGAACTCAGTTTGGAAAAAGTTGTCATGAGCCAGTAACAAATTTAAATAAGCTTAGTTTTAAAATGACTACTCAGGCTGGGCACAGTGGTGCACGCATGTAATCCCAGTGACTCTGGAAGGAGGCAGAGGCAAGAGGATCACAAGTTTGAAGCCAGAGGCAGCCTGTGCAATTTTGTGAGACCTTGTCTCAAGATAGAAAATGAAAAAGAGGAGCCAGGCATGGTGGTGCATGCCTGTAATCCCAGTGACTTGGTAGGCGGAGGCAAGAGGATCACAAGTTCGAGACCAGAGGCAGTCTGCGTAATTTAGTGAGACCCTGTCTCAAAAAAAGTAAAAAAAATGGGCTGAGGGCACAGCTCAGTGGTCCAGCACTTGCAAAGCATGCAAGTGCCAGGCTCTGGGCTCAACCCCCAGTATGGGAGGAAAAAAAAAATGAAAAAGAGACTGGGAGTGCAGCTCAGTGGTAGAATGCTTGCAAAGAATGTGTGAGGCTCTGGGTTCAGCTCCCTAGTACCACACACACACGCACAAGACTGCTCAGCTTTTGGTTGCTTACGTGACTTTAATAATTAGTAATATTGAGATTAAGTTACTTTGCTACTTTTGCACTTTTGTCAAGTTAAGAGTTTAAAAATAATACTTTAATATTCTGTCTGAAGGTTTTAATAGGCTATTTATTACATGGCATATGCAACTAACTGACCGTATAATACATGATTATATTCTTATGTGCATGAATATTCTATTCAGATGCCTATATGCATATGTGAACAGATTATAATCCTTCTTTTGAGTTGTTTTCTGAGCCTTCTTTCTGTCCATGCTCAAATTCATCCTTCGTTTTCTCTGTCTGAATTCATTCTTCCTCCTCTCTGTATAAAAATGGGACATAGATCATTTCAGGGGAAGAAGCAATAAGTTTTATTAATTGATGTCTCATAAGCCATTCAGTTACACAGATTTCTTAGCTGTGAGGTGTTAACATTTTTTGTTCCTTGAAATCAAAACAAAATGTTGTAAAAAGCCATGATATTGGAGGTTGTTTGGAAAAAAAAAACCAAAAAATTTGTCCAGGAATATTAGGGTCCTAAAATATTCTGTCAGTAGATATTGTCTATATTTGGCAAGAGTTATGAAAGTTCTGGCTGGAGAATTTTTTTTGACTTAGCTCCCTGGAGACTGGTTGTTTTAAGTAGCCTCAAAATTTAACAGCGACCCCTGGAGGCTACAATTTGAACTATTATGGGCATAATTTCATTACTGTTTTATTAAACTTTTCTGTTGAAGAAAGCAAGTGTTCTTAGCTTAAGGACCACGATATAGCTGCTCTGGGGCCTAGTCCTGTTATCTGCTGCTAATGGCAAGGGAGTCCTGTCATTCTGTCTTTCTATTGTGTCTTCTCAGAGCACCAGGGACCCACAAAATGGTTCCATCTGATGGTTGAGTTGCCTTGATCTCTTGGGTGGCTTAGAGATTGTTTTCAATAGATTGAGAAAACTTTTCCTTTCAAATGAACAATGTTTCTCTAATGAGAAAGTGATCAACATTTAAAATCTCTCCTGGGGAAGGAACTGACAAGAAAACTTTTTTTTTTTCTTCTGGAGTCTTGTGATTTATCCACGAGGAAGATACAGTGATTGATAGTTGGGAAAGACACTCAGACATTGCCCTCCAAGAGGCATGTCTGAAGTCCTTCTGGGAAAACATTTTCTCCTGAACTGTTTTGTGCTGCCTCTGTCTTTTCATTTTAAGGTACGAGATGAGACATGGTTTGTGGAAGAGTTACTGCTGTTCACCCTATACAGAGTCCTTGATGAAAATGAATTGTTATTTCTGGAAACATTTTGACTATTTATCCAAAGGAGATAAATATTAAATGGCTTCTCTCCAAACATAATATGTATCTATTAAAGCCAAATATCAAATATTCCCAAAAGAATATGAAGGAAAAACAATCAAAGTTTTAAACTTCAGTGATTTTTATTACTGGTTTGGGATTTAGATCTTTATAATTGTTGTTGTTGTTGTTAGGTGCTGTCAAGTTGGGTCCAACTCATAGTGATCCTATGTGCAATAGAACAAAATACTCCCGATTTTGTGCCAGGCACACGATCTGTTTTATGTTTAAGCCCATTGTTGTAGACACTGTGTCAATACATCTAGTTGAGGGTTTTCCTTTTTTGTTGACCTGCCACTCTCCCAAACATGATGTCCTTCTCCAGGGATTGGTCCCACCTGACTACATATCCAAAATATATAGGATGCAGTCTAGCCTTCCTTGCTTCCAAGGAGTGCTCTTGTTAGGCAAGATGCATGGAGTCCTTACCTGGCTCTGTCACTAACAATTTGGAAAACCTTTAGTAAACTGTGCTCTCTGTGATTTGTAAAATGGGAAGTTGATTATTATTATTTTCTCCTTTCTTTTCTTTTTGTGGTTCTTAGGATCAAATCTGGGGCCTCGCATGTGGTAGGCAAGCACTCTGTAAGCACTCTAGCCCCAAACTATAAAATGAGGATAAAAATATCTGACCACCCACATTCTAGAATTCCCATATTATTAAAAACAAAAAACAAAACAAAAAACCAATATCAACATTTGTATTCCAAAAACAATGAAGGGTTGGACCACTGAGAGACTGTATTGATGTTATTTTTATAATGCTTGTGTAGAGTGGAAACTAACTTGGTTTCTGTTGTCTTTGGCAACAGCAATGCGTAGATCAGTGACAAAGGAGCATGGATGCTTTGGGAGATGAGCATGGAGGCAATTTGGAACTGTTGGCAGAGTGAATTGCTTTTGCTGCTCAAAGAAGAATTTGCTCCTGGCAAGGAAACTATAGGAATATTTTAAAGAGCTTTCAGATCACATTGCTAGAGAGTAACACATTGTTTGAGATCTACAGAAGAACAAAGTTAAGATTACACCCAAGTGGGAGTTACTGACAGGTATTGGTTTTAAGGCCAGTTCACCATGGGAACAGAGTGTGGCTGATGACCTGGGGTGTCAGAGAGCACTGGGGAGCAGCAAGATAACATTAGCCTGGGAAGCATCCTCTGTGGGAAGCTTCACGATAGGACACATCTCTCCTTTGTCTCCTAAACACAAGGCTGCAAGTAACAATAACAACAAAAAACTGGTTATACTTAAACACTTGTCTCTTCTGTAATACAAAGCACTTTGAGGCTAATAGAATGAGTAAAGAAAAGTAGATGTGAAAAAATAGCAACAAGCAATCAGATTTCATTGCCTATTTTGAATATCTAGTGTTGCTGCTTAAGTGAGACACAGTTTGTAGCTGTTGGCTAAGAAGGACTTTAATTCAATTTGGTAGAAAATAGGCAGTTATACAGTAGCTGATTTCTTCCTTGTGCAGCAACTGAGACATATTTGCCCACATTTGACAAGGGTTTCAGGCTGCTGGAAGTATGAGGAGCTTGGCAGAGCCGTTAGTACATATTAACTTTGTGCTCACTAGCAATATTATTATTTTAAGTATTCATTGACATCATTAGTACATGTAACACCAAGTGGAAGGGCAGGGGGAGTGGGGTTTAGGGATGATGTAGATGCAGCTTCCCCAACCCCATCTCTCTCATTTCTGCCTCTCTGCCTGGCAGCCTCATTCTCCCCTGCCAGCTGCTTCTCTGCTCAGCTGGGGACCTGGCAGCAGGCACCCCTGTTCTCCCTTTTTGTAGCTTGTGATCAAAGACACATGTCCCCATTAGCTCAAATTTAAAAAGTCTTCAGGCAGCTCATTGGTCTGGTGTAGCTCATAGGCCACAGTTTGAACTAATTACCAATCAGTTTTCATTCAGTGAGGTTATTGATATACAAAATTTTGCTCACTGTAAACTCAGGGAAATACACAGTATTAGAATTATAATTATTGTGTTCATCATCTTCTGCATCTCTTCTTTATCTGGCTCACTCCTACATTTCTTCAAAATTTGCTTCTGATGTGACCTTCCTAAGAGACTTCCTTTGACCCCTCAGGTTAGGTTGTATATCTCTTATTTGTGTTCCACAATACTTGGTGCCTTCCTTGTCCCTGAACTTAACTGTGCTAGATTCACCCTTAAACTTTGAACTTAGACTTTAAGACTGTACCTACCATCTTTGTTTTATAGCACATAATTAGTATTAATGCATATTTATTGAATAAATGATCATTCATAGATGAAGAAGCACTAAACTAAATGTGTACTGAACTGAGGATGTCTCTTGGAAGTTATTACTTAAAATAAATTTACAAACCGGGTCTGTCACTATATGGTCTGTTCCTGCCAATCCATGATTATATATATACTAAGCACTGAAGCCAAATTATCTGAAGATAACAGTGTTAGTGGAGACTGCATTTGGTGATTGGCAGCAGCCCCTTGGTTCTTGTGTTTGGCATTGAAAGAATTCAGACCAGACAGAGAGTGCAGAGTATAGGTAAGGTTTATTGTAAAGCTATAGTGCATTCTTAAGGAACAACAGTGGACAATAGCCAAGAATGGCTAATGCATAGAACAAAAGTCTAAGCTATTATCATATGGCTAGCTAATGCCTGTGGGGGAGAAATGTCCTATTTCTAGGGTCTTTGTCAGATGAATGAATGGACTTGTTTGGTCAATTCTATCAGAATAGGGCCATAGGCAGATACCTCAGAGTGGTATGTCCTTGTTCATAACCTGAGGACTCAGGCAGTCACTAATCTCAATTTGGGCTTGGATCCCATTGGACAATAGACTGGATCCTTTTTAAAGATTGCCTTCCAGGTACCATAGGTGACTGTGTCCCAGGTCAGGTTTGAAAGCAGAAAATATGTTTTTAATTTTTCTTCTAACTATATGCTATTTAACCTTGGTTAAGTGTTATGAAGTTTCCTTTTCCTACCTGGTCTGCAATGTCTAACTACATACCTAGCAATGGCAAGAGTCAACTTTTATTGAATACTTAGATGTCAGAGGCTATTGTAAGTGCTTTGTGTGTACTGATGTACACAATCCTGAGTGGGTATACTATTATCATTCCCATTTTCCAGATAAGGAAACTGAAGCACAGAGAACTTCAGTGGTGTGTGTTGGTCACACAGCTAATAAATGGTGGGCATTGGTTTCAAATGTAATTAGTCAGGCTTGAGAGCCTATATCTGCTACTTTGTAGTGTTTTCTTAAATAAGTTTTAATCATGTAGTATATTCATGTAAGCAAAGCTTTTTATTGATACAGAGGGAATAAACTCTCTACTCTTACATTTCTTTAGTCAATACCAACCTCAATCACTCTCCCACACTAGCTTCACCGCGACTACTGAAGCCAAACAAAACTCACCCACTGATCCAGTCCAGGAAGTGCAAAAGTGCTAGGTATGAGAACTTTAAGAGGTTCATGGCATAAAGTTCAGGTAGAAATATGGTCCATACATTTGTTGTTCTTCTTGTTAGGTGCCGTCAAGTCGAGTCCAATTCATAATGACCCTATGTACAGCAGATCGAAACATTTCCCAATTCTATGCCAGGCACACAATCTTATTTATGTTTAAGCCCATTGTTGCAGATGCTGTGTCAATCCATCTGGTGGAGGGTTTTCCTTTTTTCCTCTGACCTGCCACTCTCCTAAACATGATGTTTTCTCCAGGGATTGGTCTCTCCTGACTACATGTCCAAAATGTCCATACATTTAGGGCAGTTAAATACCATTCCAGATATGTGCTAAGTGCTACTAAATGATTAATATAGACAGTAAATGTTTTAGACTAGTATTATTTAAAAAGTGGCAGAAAAAGTTTGTTTTTGAGACCTATAGGATGAGGCCTACCCTGGTAGACTGAAGGATGGTGGTAATGTCTTAGTGATGTTGGGATAAACACAGTGTCTGTTGCAGAGCAGGTTCTTGTCTGTGTTGCAAAGTGGATTGGATCTCAGCTCTGCTAATCACACCATGGATGTCATTGGCAGGCTGGCTACCCTATCTGTGCCACTGTTTGCTCATTTTCCTATCCTGTTGTGTGCATTATAAAGGGCGACGAGATCACCTCACAAATGTTTGTGGCAGAGTTCTTAGCACCCTGTGCTTGCTAAGTGTCAAGTATAAATCTAGAGTTTGGGGAGTGGAGATGGCTACAGGCTGGTTCAGATTGTGTTATGTAGTAATCCTGTGGGCATTTGGAGAGGATGATGCTATTTAGAATTTTTCTCTGAAGCTGCAATATGGCTTAATTGAGCCTGATGTCTCCAGCGACAAACTTCTCCATGGGGAGCTTTGTGGGTGCAGGTGCTGATTCAGCTGGGTGTTGGAGGGCCCCAGAGATGTAAACTGCTGGGACAAACCCAGACTTCCACTCAAAACAAGCCATCGTAAGTCAGCTGCCAGTTCTTCACACTTTTCCAGACTGAGCAAAGCATTTCACTGAAAAGTTGGCCCACAAAACATCCCTGATGATTCCCAACTGGTTCATAATATGTATATGCGACTGAAACCCAGAACATTTCATGTCCTCATACATTCTGTTTGCTCGGGCTCCTACAGATCTGTTTTCCTTTTTCTCGTATTATTGAAGCAGTGACACCCACCTCTTTTTACTAGCTGATGTCCTCTTTCCCCAGGTGTCCACAGGAGCCTCGAGGCATGGTCTGTGACTGAAAACAATCACTATCGCAGGAGGAAAGATGCTTCCTTATTTGTGGGTTGGAACCTACTGGGCAATAATTTTAGACCAGGGACCTCAGCCTCCCATCATGTTCCATGTTCAAGTTCACCAAGATACTGGAACAATCTCTGGTGCTACATTCTGAATATGAAGTGACTCAAGAGGCCTTAACCCTAGTTCCTCTGTTGAAGTTCACAACCTAATTTCAGACATTTCCATTCAGTATTTGGAAGACTCCCTCTTAACTATCTCTGTTATTTGGCTTGTAATTTGGAGACAAAGATCGTCTTAGTCTGTTTTCTGTGGCTACAGCAGAATGCTGGAGACTAGGTGATATATAAAGTAAAGAAGTTTATTTTGACTTATAATTCTGGAGGCTGGGAAATCTAACATCAGGTAGCTGTATCTCATGAGGGCTTTGTGGTGGATTCTAGCATGACAAAAAAGCAAATGAGCAAGCAGACTTGTGCATAAGAGAACAAAGGGGCCTTAACTCCCATGGTAGTTAAACCATTCCCATAAGAAATTCTATTTTTTTTTCTGCCACATTAAAAAATATTACAACTAGACACCAATCCATTCATGAAGGCTTTAGTCCTAGGACCCATACACCTCCCTCTAGGCCTGCTTCTCAACATTGCCACACGGATACCATACCTCAACTTGAGTTTCAGTGGTGGTATCAAATAATGTTCAAACCACAACAAGGACAGAGAGGAGAAAAGAGTCAGTTTTGAGTCTTGGCAAACAGGAATGTTACTGCTAAATTGGGTCCAAGCATTTCAGGTTTTGTCCTTTGGGTAAATCTCAGGGCTATGGGAACTGAGAAGTGTGTGTTTGAATCCCACCTCCAATTATTAGCAGTATCCTTGTGTCTCAGTTTCTTTATATAGAGATTGGGGATACTAATCTGGTAGAACACACATAAGAATTATGCAAGATAGGCATTTGAAGACCTCAGGAAATATTTGGCACATAAGAGGCACTGGTGTCATTTCTAGGTGACATCACTGAGCCAACAAAATGTAGGAGTTGGGAGTGGATCACAGTATTCTGGTATCTTCCTTAGGAGGGTCTGAGTAGGTGCCTCAAACAGTAGTAGAAGAAGGCAAAGTGGTGGCTGTTGGAAAGTCACCCCTGGTCTTCCTGCTCCAGCCATTTCCTTTGGCCTCAGTCGGTCTGTGTCTTTGCCCTTGATCACCATCTTACTACCTCCATACTTCTCAAAAGACCTGTGTGAAACCTTCGCAGCACCATAGGCTTGCTGTCAGGAGGTGATTTGATGCCGGAAATGACTGGTGACCTCTGGAACACTGCCAAAGGCAGCGGCTCATTTCCCTTGATGTCCTGAAATATTAAAAAGGGAAAAGAGGCATTTCATTGACATTTTAAAGAAAAGAGGTTTGGAGTCTGTAGATTATAATCTCTTAGAGAATGGAGAGTGGGACCCTGGGGCCCTGGGACTCCCGTGTGTGTGGAGTGGTTGGCATGCTTTATAGGTATGCAGCATGATGACAGCTTACAGGGGAGCCCTAGCTACATGCACACCCTTCTGCATATCCTGGCCTGGATCTAAGCACATGTGGATTTGTTGACCAGATCTCACCTGCCTTTAACGAGTAGACAGAAGGCTTCCATTTCTCCTGCTGCAATTTGAGGCTTCACTTCAGTCAGAGAGACCTTGGTAGGTGGGCAGACTGTGACACAGATTGCAACCCTGAGCTCTTGGTAGCTTCTAGGATTTATTGACTTATTGGCTGAAAGAGGAAATGAGACATGACTAGACAGTATGCATAAATACTGGAATCCAAATTTGCTTCTTGCAAAGTGGAGGCTTTCTGTGGCTTTTCTCTGTGGAGGGGCTGACCCATGGGTAGAAGTGTTCTCACACAACATTTGTGTGCTGAATTGGGCCAGACTGAAATCTGGGTCTTCACTGACTGCCACTTTTAGGCACATGACCTCATCGTGGGCTGAGTTCTGCTGAGTTGAATGGTGGGTTCTTATTATTGACCTTCCACATTTCTTTATTTTTAAAAATCTAATTATTACAGGATTAGAAATTGAGGAGAGAAGGAAAGGTATTCATAATAAAAGAGAGCCAGTTTTCCTGTCCTTGTGCCCTGGGGAATATATGAAGATTATACCAGGAGAACTGGAGCATTCCATGCCATTGTGAAATTGCTTTGCTGTCTCCAGGCTGAGGCCTCCCTTTCATCGTGACCCTCCCTAAAACGCCAGAGTGCACATCTAGTCACTTTGTTGTTCTATAAGTTCAAATGACCACATTTCTGACCCATTTTTGAGACACAGGAAGAGGATTGTAGAAAAATTCATTTTTTCCTTTCTCTCCATTGGGCAAAGAAAGAATTGGGCAACAAGGGAAGCTCAGCCCATTGGTTTAGTCTGGACATTTTTTTTTTATTGTTGTTACAATTCAACAAATATTTATTAAGCACCTGTATCAGGCATAATGTTAGATTCATAGGAGACAACAATAAATGTGACATGGTGTTCATGAATTTGTATTGCAAGAGGAGAGAGAGGAAAGGAGAAGAGAGGGGAGGGAGGGACTGAGCCTATTCCTTTCCCCAAGGGTACAGGATGAACAATCACCTTCATGGAAGTAGTGGTCAGCCAGAACCTTCGTTACTTCATCATGAGGCCATAGAAAAATGGCTTCTCGGAGATCTCTTTGGATACAAAAGAAGCATCACATCCTATGGGTGTTAACAAGCCCTTAAGGTCATTTTGCCAGGTAAGGTGGCCCATGCCTGAAATCCCAGCAACTTGGGAGGCAGAGGTAGGATCACAAGTTTGAGGCCAGAGGCAGCCTGTGTAATTTAGCAAGACCCTGTCTCAAAACAAATAGTGAAAAATAGGATGGGGGTGCAGCTCAGTGGAAGAATGCTTGTAATGCATGCCTAAGTCCATGGGTTCAAACTCCCAGTACCACAAAACAAAACAAAACAACAACAATAAGAAAAAGCAAATAAAACAAGCTCATTTCAATAACTGTTATTTCCCCTGCTGGTGATGGCTTTGGTTCTATCATTTACAAGATATAGGGCTAATGCAAGTTATTTCAACTTCATGAAAACTTCAGTTTCCTCATCTATAAAATGGGAATAATCATGGTTTATATCAAATAAGGTATAAAATGTTCTTGGACTGGGTTGATAGTTTAAAAATTTGATATTATTACTATTATTGTTATATGTCTTGAGGTACTTTAGAGTAAAGGTGATTTTCTCACATTTGATTTATTTGAGGTTGAGACAGTGAGACAGGTGGCTTTCTTCTTTATGACACTTTATGTTTCTAAATGTAAAAATTTTAATTTTTTTGTCATGCTGGGGATTAAATCCAGGGTCTTGTGGATGATAGGCAGGTGCTCTACTACTGAGCTATATCCCTCAGCCCTCACATTCTCTATATTATCGGATAAAGAATAATTGTACAGTCTTATGGTGTACAATGTGATGTTTTGATGCTTGAATACACTGTATAATGACCAAATCAGGATAATTAGCATATCCATTGCCTTAAAAATTTATAATTTCTTTGTTATATGATCACTTAAAATCCTCTAGTTTGAAATATAAGATGAATTATTGTTAATTGAAGTTACCATATTGTGCAATACAAAACTATAACGACTTCTTCCTATGTAGTTGTAATTTTGTACACATCAAGCAGCCTCTCCTTATGACACTTTTTGACAATATTTTCTCCTTTATGAAAATTCCTGCCCCGTTGAAGCTCAGCCTCTCCAGATGTGCCATGGTCTCCTCTCTTCCTTATAACTGCCTTATTCTTTGTTTGGTAAGTACATGTTTTTGGTACTTTCTCTCTTACTAAAGATATCAGAACCTAGTTCTCAATCTTCTGCTTCAACTTCTGCCCATGTTCTAGTTGACTTAAATATCTACAGTGATATCCAGCATCCCAAACTTTCAGTTTTGGAGTACTTCCTCCTCCTCATTTACAGCCACCTTCTCCCACTGCTATACCTCAATGGGTATCACCCTGGGAGGCTCCTGGGTTTGCAGTCTCTAAATCATATACTCCACACCCCAAGCACCTTCTATACCTTCTCCACTCACTTCCTTACATTCATGTCCATCTCTGGTCCATTGTTCCTCCTCCTTTTTCTCTCCCCATCATCCCCTCTTGTATCATAGTCTCTTTGTCCAGCTTAGACCTTTCCGTTGTTGCAAATATCTTTATATTTCTCTCTCTTCTTGTCCTGCCCATCTGACAGAACCCAGTTGGACTCAGTCCCCAACCTGCCCTAGAATAGCTTGGCATTGCTGGAGAATGCCCTACAACCTGGCTGGTGGTGACACTGTGTACTCACAATAGCCAAACATAATTTGTTTCTTCCCATGGTATGGTAAATTTAAGGCTACATTATCTAGCAAGCTCCATATGAATTTCCTCAGGAGTAATTTGCATTTTCACTCTCCTTAAAACTCTACCCACCCTTGGTCTCAGAATATGATCTAGCCTTCTCTGTAGAAGTGAAGGTGGCCACCACTCTTGATGGAAATGCCCTAAATGCCCTCGTGCCCCTTTGCCCCCACCCTTATGGAAGGTCAGTCACTCCACCTGTAGTGGTGGGTTCTAAATGGTACTCCCTCTAGCCTGTTCCATGATCTGGATCCATCTGACTAGTACTAAACTATGTTGTAGCATCTCCCACCAGGATCAATCATGATGACAGCAACAGCAATGGTGAGGACAACAAGAGACAAACACCACTGTGCTCTTTACCCCTTATCTCTGTCCTGTTTCTGAGCCTACCAGCTTGGGGACCATATGCTTCCTTCCCACTCTCTCTTGCCTGGTTCTGTCCTCATGACTGAGTTATATCAATACATCCTAAGGGGGCTTGCAGGTTCTTACGACCAGTGGATTAATTTTACCTCTCATTTTACTTTATTTGTTGTGACACCCAGCATTCCTTGATTATTTAAAAATAAACGTAATTGTGTATATTTGAGGCTCATAATATGCTACTGTGGGATACATATAGATAGTTACTATAGTGTAGCAGACTAATGTATCTATCATCTCACATCCCTCACTGTCTGTCAGCATGTTGTGCTGTGGGGGCTTGCACGTTACTGTGATGCTGAAAGCTATGCCGCTGGTATTTCAGATACCAAAAGGGCCACCCATGGTGCACAGGTTTTAGCTGAGCTTCCAGACTAAGACAGACTAGAGAGGAGGTCCCGGCAGCACACTTCCAAAACACTTAGCCATTGAAAACCCTATGAAGAGCAGGCAAGCACTATCAAATATAGTGCTGGAAAATGAGCCCCTTAAGCTGGAAGGCACTCCAAAGGTGAACGGGGAAGAGTTGCCTCCTGAAAGTAGAGTGGATATTAATGATGAAAATGGAGTAAAGCTCCTGGGACCTCCATTTGATGATGTGGCACGATTCAAAATGAGAAGAAACACAGTGGCTGCAATGGGGGCTGAAACATAAACAGATCATGTGCATGGCACAGTGCATGGTAATATTTCGTTCTGTTGTACATAGGGTCGCTGTGAGTCGGACTTGACAGCACCTAACAACATCTCACGTTCTTGGCTTTTTTTTGACAAGAATAGCTGAAATCTATTTATTTAATAAGAATCCTAATAAATTTTGTTAACTTTCCTCTTAATGTTGTATGTTAGATCTCTAAACGTGTTTGACATATGTATCTACTATTTTGTATCCTTGTCTAGTATTTCTTCCCATTTCTTCTTCCTGGCCCCAGTGGCTACCATTGTTTATTGCAGTGTGTACTTGAGCTCATTTTCTTTCTTTCTTTCTTTCTTTTTTTTCTGCAGTACTGGGGGTTGAACCCAGGGCCCTGTACCTGCAGCTTTGCACGTGCTGTACCACTGAGCTGCAGCCCATTTTCTTTTTACTATTCAAGACAGGGTTTCACTAAATTATGCAGACTGCCTCTGGTCTCAAATTTGTGATCCTCTTGCCTCTGCCTTCCAAGTTGCTGGGATTACAGGCTTGGGCCACTGCACCTGGCTGAGCTCATTTTCTTTAAAAACAAAAATTACCAAGGACTGGGCATATAGCTTAATGATATAGTACTTGCCTAGTATGGACAAAGCCTTGGGTTTGCTCTCTAGTATTGGGGAAAAAAATTCCACATATAAGTGAGATCTTGCAATATTTTCCTTTCTGTGTCTGATTTATTTCATTTAGGATAATGTCCTCCAAGTCCATGTGACAAATGGTCACATCTCCTTTTCAAATATATATATCTATATATGAATATTTCAGCCATATGTGAATATGTATCCATATATCCATGTAGATATGAATATTTTTCTTTAGTCATTCATCCATTGGTTATTTTCATTTTATCCAATTCTTGTCTATTGTGAATAATCCTTAAATGAGTATGTTGTTGTTGGGTGTCCTCGAGTTGAAGCTAACTCATAGCGACCCTATGTTCAACAGAAAGAAACACTCCCCAACACTGTGCCATGCCCAGCACTATGTCAGTGCTTCTCTGCTACTCATAGGGTTTTCAATGGCTGGTTATTTTGAGAGTGGGCTGCCATGTCCTAGTCTGTCTTAGTATGGAAGCTCAGCTGAAACCTGTTCACCATGAGTGGCCCTGCTGGTATCTGAAATACCAGTGGCGTAGCTTTCAGCATCACAGCAACACACAAGCTCCCATACCACAAGCTGCAGACACATGAGGGTCAATGAGCATGGGAGGGAAGATATCTTCATGAGGAGATGATTTCATCTTTTTTGTCTATATACCCAGGAGAGGATTGATGGATCATATGGTGATTTTATTTTTAATTTCCTTAGGAACTTATATAATGGCTACACCAATCCACGTGCCCACCAGTGTCCTGCGGTTCTCTTCTCCGCACACTCTCGCTAACATTTCAACCTTACTGAACTGTTTTCTCCTCTTCATTTCTCTGGTACCAAGCTCACAGTTTTCCTTTCAAGGCTTCTCCTTCCCTGTCTCCTTGACCTCTTTGCAAATGTTGAGCCCTCTTTTCTTCCTACACATTTCTGGTCACTCTCGAGGTTTTGCTCATTGTCTGCGTATGCCTGTGACTTTATCCCTCTAGCTCTCACTTCTCTTTTGAGCTCTAGGCACTAATACATAACAGCATTCTAGATACACCTTCTTTGGTGGTGGGAGATATTTTCAACTTGAACTGTCCAAAGTTAAACTCACCCTATCCCCACTGCGTGGAGCTGGGATTTAGCTCAGTTGGTAGAGCGCTGCACTGCAGTCTCTGCGGTCCCAAGTTCAATTCCCAGCACTGCAAAAATGGGAGAAGGACATGGCAGCCCACTCCCAAGGCAATCCCGAAACAATCTGCCATTGAAAACCCTACGAGGGTCTCTATGAGTCGGACATGACTCGATGGCACCTAACAACAACAACAACATCCCCACTGCATGGGAGGAGGATGTAGCAATCTACTCCGGAGGCAATCCTAAAACAGTGAGTCACTGAAAATCCTGAGGGTCGCTATGAGTCAGACACAACTTGATGGCACCTAACAACAACACAATCCCCACTGTTCCCTCCCTGGTCTGCTCTGGTTTCAGTATACTCTACTTAGCAAGTAGCACCACTGCATACTCTGGTGCCCAGGCCACAGCGGTTTGAATTCTAAGTTTCTCAGCTCTACTTCCAAAATATACATTAAATTCATTTTTATATCCTAGCATAAGCCAACATCATCTCCTGTTAGTATTGGTGCAATCACCTTTTAATAACTTCCCCACATATACTTTTAAAAAAAAAATGTCTTTGATTCATTCAGCACACTGTAGTCAGAATGATATTTTAAAGGCAAAAATTTGATCAAGTCATTGTTTCTCATTTCATTCAGGATAAAATAATCAGTAACACAACCAATAAGACTCTGCCTGATGTGGTTCTTGCCCACTTTTGCCAGCCTTCTCTTTGCTTATGATTTTCCAGCTACTGAGGTCTTTTTCAGTTTCAAGAATGCCCAAAGCTCTCTCTTGCTCAGACTCTCTGCCTGGAACTCTGTTCTCTCTGCTGTTTACCTAGGTAATTCCTCTGCATATCTCAGGTCTCAGGAACAAGGTTCCTATGCTATAAATGCTCTCATGGCATTCTCTACTTATGCATTGTAGCACTTAGCATAATATTTGTCTTTATTTATGTATTTGTTTGCCTGTTTCCTTCATAGACTGTGTGTGCTAGGAAGGCAAGGACTGTATTTGCCTTCCCATCCCTGTATTATCAGCACCCAGAACATTCTGGCACCTGATATGGGTTCAATAACCTATTCCAAATCCTCCATAGAACTACACTGGACCATTTGGAGGTGATGATGTAAGGATGTGTTTATTTATTTCTTCATTCACTCATTTATCCATTCAGCACATATCTGTTGTTGCTGTTAGGTGCCATCTAGTTGGTGTCCAACTCATAGCGACCTTACATACAACAAATGAAATACTATTGTTAGTGCTTCTTTGTTATTCATAAAGTTTTCAAGGGCTGATTGTTTTTTGGGAGTGGATTGCTGGGTCCTTCTCCAAAGCCTACAGCACCTGGTGTTCCCAGGTGGTTCCTCATCCAAGTACTAACCAGGCCCAACCCTGCTTAGCCTCTGAGATCTGATGGGATCAGATGCCACAGTGGTATGGCTGCAGGCTAGCACATATCTAGGTAGTTTTTAATTCAAGGCAAGAATCAACTGATCTCTATAACTTCCCATCCACATCTTATCATTCCTTAGCAACCTTTATGAAGTTCCTCAGGGAAGCAGTCAATGATGGGGACCATACTCATCACATCTGTCTGGTTCCTTGGATGGATCTTGTTGCAGGAAAGCATTTTCTTTTCTCTGTGTTCTGTAGTACTCTGTTCTTATATGCTCTCACCATTCTTAATTCTATCCCAGATAACATGAACTCATCTGCCAAAGGTGAGATCAGGTGGACCTAAATTGTCATTTCTATCATCTCTGTGTGTTTGATCAAGCAAATACCCATTACACAACAACAATGGGCCGGCCTTTAAAAGACTTGTTTTCACTGAGTTCTTCTGGGCACCTCTTACATTGTGTTTGATTATTCCTATTATATAGGCAAGAAAATGGCGGCTTTAGGGAATTAAATTGTTGTAAATCACAGAGTTAAAACTGCTCTCTTTTTTGTTCTGGTATGAAGTATGCATTTTCCAAAATTGTGAATTCATGTTTAAAAATGAGCACAGTGAAATGTTGAATTATGCCTGGCAATTCTTCTTTTGGAGGACTTCAGCACACATTTTAAGGGATTCTGTTTTGTGAGATGAATAAGATGCTAGTGTTCCAGTGATCTTGCAAATTGTCCGGAATTTGGCTGTGCCCTGTGCTTTAGAGGGGAATGTACATGATTCACTCTGCACCCAGTCAGGCAGAAACCCGGTCCCGCCCTTCTAGACAGACATCTGTTCAAATATAAATTTCCTGTTTGTTGAGGCTTCTGCTCTACTGAAGTAAAGGTCTCGATACGGCCGAACAAGTCAATCATTATAAACCTTGTTAGTGTGACAGCCCCCTGTGTATTGTTTAACTTGAAATGAAACACAAATACACCAAACCCCTGCAGTATCCGTTTCACGGTGCATAAATCTACCGTGCATCATGTCACTTGAAATTTGATGGCAATCTACCAAATGGCAGAAAAGACTTCATCCTCAGAGGGCTATGCAAATGAGTGCAGGCTCTGAACAATAAGGTGAGCAGACACAGCCTGTCCTTTGCTCCCCTTCCCCCACATCCTTCCCAGAGAGCACTCCCCAGGGTAATTTCTTAGTGGCAACTGGTGAATTATCCAAATACAAACGACCAGTGTTCAGTTCCACATGCAGATCTGGCTTCAGATGTACGAAATAGGATTGAATCATTCTTCCTGCTCTTTGCTATCCAAGCTGTAATATTGCTTGCGGGGAAACCTTCTCAGACCCTTATTAAGCTACTTTAATTGCTTTCCTGGACTTTCTTTCCCTTTTATTTAAACCTTAGAGGTGAGGGGTAATCTTCTCTTAGTTATGCTAAGATAAAGATGCTCATCTAGCCCTTGCCCCCCCCCCCCGTGCTCCCCCTTCCCCCAATTTATCACAATTCCATGCCATAGAAGAGCCTGCCTTTTCATTTTGGTAAGGTCTAAGCTAACCTGCTAGCCTGAAGATAATAGATCTGGACTGATGTTAAATTATTTTACCACTGGTCATATTTTCTTGGTTTGTATTTAAGTAGACAGAACATTTCTCTATTTGGCTCTCTTGGGAAGATTTATTCATAAATTGTTAGAATCAAAGCTGAAAGTCTCAAGATATCATCTATTCCAGGCACTAGCCTCAAGTAGATTAAATCATTCAAACCAAGCAGTTGGCCACCTAAATCAGCCCCTCTGGGTCATGGCCCAGCCTTGTCAGGGCTGCCCCTGAAGGCAGGGCCCAGGTGCAGGGAGGCTGGGACAAGCCAGGGTAGGTCCATTAGCAGCTCATGGGAGGAGGGAGCTGGCTGAAGTCTGGAAAGACGCAGGCCCCCTCAGTACATAAACGGGTATGCCTCGAAGAACAGCAGAAGGCTAGCAAAGGAAGCAAGAGTTAGAAATGGTAGCCAGATTATGGAGGGTACACTTCCAATAAAATCATGGTCTGTCCCCCCAATTCTTTTGGGAGCATTTTGGGTGGGAGGGGGGCTGTGAGTTTCTGAAAGGGCTGAATGTGTGTGGCAATCTTTTCTATTGTCAGTGACTTTCTTGAAAACATTCAGGGATCTTTTTTGCCTTGGCAGAAATTATCTCCCCTTAATATCATTAAATGCCAAATTTTTGAGGAAAAGAGGAATTTATTAAATTTTACACCAATTTATTCCTATTTTCCCTTAATAAGACATCTTGGTAATTTTTGAGGTGAAAAAATATGAGAAACATATTCCATAGAACTATTTGATTCTACTTAAAAATATATCCTTATAATTAACTCTCAAAATACCCAAGCAGTAAATAAAAGCATTCTGGAACCCTTTTAGGTTAGGTGTACTTTAGGAATTAAAAAGAGAGGGTCTAGCTTTTGAGGAAGGGGTTGGGGTTTAGGTCAGTTGGTAAAGTGCTGCTCTGCACTCTCTGAGGACCTGGGTTTGATCCCCAGCACTGCAAAAACAGGAGATTGGAGCCAACTCCATCTAATAAAAGTGATCTTTTGATGAAGGGAGAAAATAGTTTCTTTTTGGAAGGCAACTGCTTTTTGTCCTGAAGAACATTTGGTTTTATAGGAAAGCTGCTGGTTTCTCAGAAGAAACAGTTTATTTTTTCAGGATGAGGAAATTTCTTGAAAATATTTTTCATGATTCAGGAATAGGTAAATCTGTAGATTTGAAAACTGTAGTATACTATAGGAACACATACACTATATAAGTTTACATAATGCTGAGACAGTCTATAGATGTAATAATCTTTTCATTGCTTCTAGGGCCAGAGAATATGTTATTTCAAGTTTAGGTTGATTTTCATTAAGGAAGGGAAGAACAAAATTTTAAGCTTTTAGTTTTGAGAATGGAATTATATATCCTAATCCTGATCCTTATTAATGTACAAAGTTTACTTCTAATGTTATTCCATTAATTCTTCCCAAGCAACTCAGAACCTATGATTCTCTTGTTATGTGATTTTCTGACATTTTTCTTACAGATGGTCTAAGATACTGGTGTAGGATAGTTAGACAGTCATCATTGTGCTACAAATAATTGGAGGATACAAAAGTAAAAGATGACACAGTTTCTGTCCTTTAAGACCATTTCCCTCCAGGGGATGGAGGAGTAGATCAGTGATGGCAGAGTGTGCATTTAGCATATACAAGGCCCTGGGTTCAATTCCTAGTACCAAAGCCAAACCAAAACAACAGCCTGTTTCCCTTTAGCCAGAAAGACAGACTATATGCTTGTGAAGGACAGTGAAATATAACTCTACAAAGATAGGGTTATCAGAATTTGCACATTAGCACATAATAATGATAGCTAACATTTTTAAGTGATTCCTATGTGCAAGAAATGTTACAAAATGTGAGATAGGATGTTATCACCTCTGTTTTGCAGATGAGGGAGCCAGTGTTTAGAGATGTCACATGGCCTCCCCAGGCTCATCCCACTAAGAAATGACAGGCTTAATGTGGAAGTCTGGCTGGGTCTGACACCCAAACCTGACCTTTCTCCCACGTCTGTCTCTCCAACTGTGTCTGTCTCATTCATGACCTTACTTTGGCACCTTGTATGGTCTGGCTGAGAGTAGGTACTCACTGCTGATTTAGTAGAGCACTGCTAAGGCACCCAAAAGAAGTGCCCTGTCCTAAAGCTATAAACATGTCATTGAATTAAATCGGTCTTCTCTAAAATAGCCTTTGTATGGTTGGGTGCAGGCTAGGGTTTAGCTTAGTTAGTAGGTGCTGCACTGCATACTCTGAGGCTCTGGGTTCAATCCCCAGCACTGCAAAAAGTGGGAGAAGGACCTGGCAGCTTACTCCTGAAGCAATCAACTATTGAAAACCCTGTGAACAGCAGAGAAGCAATGACATAGTTCCGGGTGTGGCACAGTGTCGAGGAGTGTTTTGTTCTGTTATATATAGGGTCACTATGAGTCAGACCTGATTCAACGGCACCCAACAATAACAAAAATATGGTTGGGTGCAGGACTTGCTTCCACCCAAGGACCCGTGGCTCTGCTTTTTCTGTTTAGCTTCTTGATCTTCACCTGCCATTGGCAAGTTGAGGCTGATTTTGGTTTAGGGAGTGTAGCATTTGGGTGGTACTGGCTGCAGCTTTACAGACCCACAAGTGCCTGGCTCTGCAGCCAAGAGCTTGACTGCTATGGGGTAGGTGGAAGTGCCATTCCCTGGACAGCTGCCCCGCTCAGGCCCTTATCTCTGAGCTAGAGTTTGTGCTTGTGCCTTTGTAAATGCAGGCTGGGAAATGCGACTTATTATCCCTCATTAGAAGATCACGCTCATTTACAGGCCTGAGAATGAAGTTATATGCATGCTGCACTTTTGAACTCATTACTGAGTATATTAAATCATATCAAAATGCTGTGCGTGCAGCAGGTGTACTGGTGACTTGAGCTCAGACGGGGTCTTGGGTATGAAATGTCAGTCTGGCAACATTATTCCCTCTTCTTCTATTGTCGTAGTCCTTCCCCAATTTGGAACATCTGTTCATATTTGTTTACTGAGCCCTAGGGGCTCCCTTTTTCCAAATCGTGCTTAACTTCATGAAATTGCCATTTTAAGGACAGTTTTTTGCCACTCTGCGAAAGACAAATGACATGTCAGGAAAAGCACAGGGGTGGGAAGGATCATGACATTTGAGCCCTTTTCATTTGCTACAGATAATTAGAGGACGTGGACTTTCCTCACTGAGAGAAAGTGACCTCGGATGCTCGTGGGCTCAGGGCTCACGGGCTCGGGTGCCTGGCTGGTCTTTCTGTAGCGTTCGCACTTGGCCTTTGGTAAGAGGAAGTCCAGAGCAGCACACAGCAGTGGGAGCAGGGCTGGGAAGGCTGCGGCAGCTGTGCAGCAAACGCCCCATTCTGGGTGGCGTGAGTAGCAGAAATTTGTCATCTTCAGTCTGGAGGCCAGAAATCAGAGAGCAAGGTGTGAGCATGGCTGGCTCTTCTGAGTGCCCGGAGGAGCACCTGTCCCCTGCCTCTTTCTGAGCCTCTGGGGATTTGCCGGCAATAAGCAGCTTTGCTGTTCCCTGGCTTGTACTTGGTGCATCCCAGTCTCCACTTTCATCTGCCATGATGTCTCCCTGGGTTCAAGGTTCCCCTTCCATTAAGGGTATAGGCAGTGTTGGATTAGGGTTCATCCTGATGACCTCACCTTACCCTGATCATCTGCAAAGACCTTTCTCCAAACTAAGTCACCCTCTGAGGCACTAGGCTTAGGACTCCGACCTACCTCTTTTTTGTTTTGTTTTGTTTTTTATTTTTGAGACAGGGTCTTTCTATGTAGCCCAGGCTGGCCTCAAATTCGAAATCCTTCTGCCTCATCCCCCTGCGTGCTGGATTACAGGTGTGTACCGCCACACCCGGCTTCAACATATCTTTTTTGAGGGGACACAATTCAATGTAAAGCATAAGGATAGGGGAATATAAAAAGAAACTTTTTTTGTGTGTTACTGTGGAGTTGAACTAAGGGTCTCACCTATGCTTTTGTAGGTGTTTTACCACTGAGCTGCACTCCGAGGTCATTTTTTTACTTTGTATTTTAAAACAGGATCTTGCCTAGTTAGGCAGGTTTCCTCTGGCCTCACACTTGAGATCCTCCTGCCTCTGTTTCTGAGTCACTGAGATTATGGGCATGCGCAGCTAGAAACATCTTTTTGAGAGGCAGAAAGTCATATAAAACGAGTTTCTACTTTTTTCTTAATCCTAGGTTGGATTCTATGAATGTTGGTATGAAGTGCACTCCACAGACCTTGCTGACATTATTCTGGCATGAGAAATTCTGTTCCAATAATGTCTTCTATCCTCACACCATTTGAAAAGGAGCACATACCTCCTTGCCCCTTCCTTCACTGTGGCTGTAGTTCTTTTTCCAGTCGGCCCCATCAGTCAATGGGCTACATGAACAGTGTTAGCCAGTGGTATTTACATCATTCAGCTGGGCAATAGAAGTTTATCAGCCAGCATTAGTTTTCTTCTAAGTACCTTCTTTAGCAGCTGTTTAAACCCAATGCAGAATATGTGGACTTCACTTATTTGCCTACCAGGGATGAACTGGCTCCCATCCACTGTAAGCTTTCAGTGAAAAGGTTGGCATTTACTGATTAGCACCACCTCATGTGCAAAGATATGCTTAGTAAATTCTTTGTGAAGCTTTGTTTGTTAACTTAGCCACCAGGCATTTCCTGACATTTATCTGTTTATTAATTGAGGGTCTGCTTTGCATGGGGCAATACCTAACATGATGTGGAATTTATAAGATAGTTTAATTTCAAGAGCAGAGTAAGAATTCCTTCTGTGGCACCTCTGGTAAGTCTGTTTTGAATATTCCCTGAGATAGGCAGCTTACTACCTAAATGAGAAATGTAGCAGGCATGTCTGTTTCCAGAGGTAGAAAGTACTTTTTAAAAATGGATCTAAAGTCTACTTTGTAAGTTATAATTATATAATGTCTGCTCAAATTTCCTAAAAAAATTTAGAGGCCCTTAGACTATTGGGATCTAATTCATATGCCATAAAATTCACCTTTTAAAAGTACATAATTCAGTGGTTTTCAATAGTTGGCAACCATCACTCTTATCTAATTCATCACCCCAAACAGAAATCCTGCACTCGTAATTACTGTCTATTCTCTCCTTCTCTGAGCCCCTGAAAAACCATGAATCTATTTTCTGTCTCCATGGGCTTGTCTACTCTGGACATTTCATTTGAATGGATTCATGTAATATATGGCCTTTTGTGTCTGTCTTCTTTTACTTACCATGTAATTTAAACACTCATCTGTGTTGTAGCCTGAAGCATTTGGCATGTATTTCATTTCTTCATTGTAACATGTACTTCATTTCTTTTTATGGCTCAGTAATATTCCATTGTATACAACATTATTTATTCATTTATGAGATGATGAGTATTTGAATTGCTTCCACTTTTTGGCTCTTGTGAACAATGCTGTTATGAACATTTTTGGACTGTTAGTTTTTATATGACTATATATTTAATTGTCTAAGAGCTGGCTTTTGTGGTAATTCAATGGTTAACTTTTTGTGGAACCATCAAACTGTTTTCTAGAAGAACAGTACTATTTTATGTTCCCATGAACAATGTCTGAGGGCTCTGATTTCACAAGCTTGCCAATACATACTATTGTTCATCTGTATAATTGTAGCCATCCTAGTGAATGTGAAATATTTTCTCTTTGTGATTGTGTGTGTGGTTTTTTGAAGCAGGGTCTCACTATGTAGCTCAAGCTCATCTGGGACTTGCTATGTAGCCCAAGATGGCTTTGAACTCATGATTCTCTTGCCTCAGCCTCCTGAATGCTGGGGATACAGTTGAGTGCCACCATGCCTGGCAGTTTCATTGTGATTTTGATTTGCATTTGGCTAATGATGTTGAACATCTTTTCCTGTGCATATTGACCACTTGTATATCTTTTTGCAGAAATACAATTATCTTAAATTTTCATTTTGTAAAATATTTCCTTGTTCACTTGTTTACTAAACATTAACTGAGCATACATTATGTGCCAGCCCTGTGCTTCCTACCAGGGCCACAGAGAGGCATGGAAGATGTTTTATATGGAAAAGTGGAATAGTTAGGTATCTATTTGCATGACTATTTAATTTTTTTTTCAGTACTTGAAGGTTGAACCCAGGGTCCTGCACAAACTTTGCAAGTGGTAGAGCACTTCTAAAATCCTCTAGAGTCTACCAAGGGTGCCAATGTCCATGCCCTTATCCCTGAATGAGGCCAGTTATAGCATCTCATTGCCACCATCCCCTGCTCAAGTCTTAGTATTTGCTCTAGACTTTGAGCCAATGAGCTCCAAAGGTAAAAAGAACTGAATTGTACATTGCCTTTTACCTTACAGAGGCATTTATTTTATAGGTTCATTACTGAAGTGCTCTACCACTGGGCCACACCCCCAGCCCATTTTTAATTTTTGAGTTAAGGTCTTGCTAACTTACACAAGCTGCCTTTGGCTATGAACTTGTGATCCTACTTCTGCTGCCTCACAGATTACTGGGATTACAGGTGTGAGCCACGGTGCCCATCAAGTACTTAATCTTAAATGCAGATTATCAAGGCCCTTGAAGTGTCAGGTGAGAACGGCCATTCTAAAGACAAGAGGAAGTCTCAAACTTATTCAGCCTATGATTTAACCCTCCATAGATTTGGGTCCTTACTCACAAGGCAGGGATCCAAGCATAAGACTTAGAATCATACAATCAAAATTTCAGTAATGAACCTATAAAATACTGCCTCTGTAAAGTAAAAGGCAATGGAGAATTTAGTTCTTTTTGCTTTTGGAGCTCATTGGCAAAGTCTAGAGCAAATACTAAGACTTGAGCAGCGGATGGTGGCAATAAGATGCTATAATTGGCCTCATTCAGGTATATGGGCATGGACATTGGCACCCTTGGTTAGATTCTAGAGGATTTTAGAAGCCGTCTATGTGGTTGCTTCAGTGAACAGTGCTGGTGTCACCAAGAGCATGGTGGGCGGGGGAACCTCCCAGCCATAGAAGGTATTACTCCTTGGGCTGGGGCAGAATCACAGGAGGGGAAAATGGCAGATAGCACACATGACTGAGAAGACCAGCTGAGTGTCCTTGGAGGAGTCCAGTTAGGAGAAATTTGAAGGGCTTTGGAGAATCTTCATGGAGACAGAGAAATATTAGTTTTGATTGTTAATTTCACTCTACTTTTACTCATATGGTGGTGTGACTTGGGGAAACTTTTTTTGTTTGTTTGTTAGGTGCGCTTGAGTCAGATCTAACTCATAGCAACCATATGTATAAAAAATGAAACAACACTGTGCCATGCATATGATCTTTTTATGTTTCAGCCCAATGGTATAGCCACTATGTTTCTTCTTATTCTGAGTCGTGCCACTTCAGCAAAAGGAGGTCCTAGGGGCTTTATTCCTGTAATTAAGGTTGACTCTATTTTGAGGCCCCTACTTGTCTGTCAGCTTGTTGTGCTGTGGGGGCTGTGTTGTTGCTGTGATGCTGAAAGCTAGGCCATTGGTAGCTCAAATAACAGCCAGGCCACCCATGGTGGACAGGTGTCAGCTGAGGTTCTGTACTAAGACCAGGGAGAAGATTCTGGCAGCCTACTCCCCAAACAATTAGCCACTGAAAACTCTATGAATGTCAGAGAAGCACTGTCAAATATAGTGCCAGAAAATGAGCCCCCCAGGCTGGAAGGCATTCAAAAGACAACTAGGGAAGAGTTACCTCCTTAAAGTATAAATAGTATAGCACACATGTCATCCTGTATCTTCCCCTCTCTTCTCCTCTAAAGCTACTCAGTTACCTAATTTCCCTAAGACCATTTTCATACAGAGAGGGCCAGGTCATGCTTAGAACTTTCTGTTAGTTTGGACAAGTTTGTGATTTGACATCTGGTTGAATTACTTATATAAATTCATTCTATAATTGGAAAAGATAGCAATATTTTCTATCTTAGGCCTCATCACATTAACAGGGAAGAAAGGAGATTAAAAACAGTAGTTCCCTTGCCCTCCCCTGGAAATTAAAGGGTCCAGAACACCTAACTAAGCTGAACCTAGCCTGAGTAATAGAGGAGTGCCTAACAAGGAAGAATGAACTGAGGGAGGGATGAGAGAGCTTTGTGTTTTCCATTTTCCTAAGGCAGCCAAGATGGGCGATCTTAGAGCAAGGAATTTCAGAACTCACTAGATCATCTGACCTCAAGTACTGCTGTTGAAAGCCAGAGAGCTATCTGGTCATGGAAAAGGCTAGCTTGCTACAGTTTCTTACTTTCTAAACAAGAATTAACCAGGGATTTTATCTGAGATTGGTAGTGATTCTTCTTTAAAGAAAAAATGTAGCCAAACTTTGGACATCTAGGACCATGTTGGAAGATGGCATTTTAACGCTTTATAGGAAGTAATGTCGCATTAATATTTATATTTAATGAGGAAAAACTGTGATCCAGTTGATGGTATTTGTGCTTGCCTATTAATAGACAGCATTCAGGCAAGCTAGTTGATAAATATATATGGTATTTGTCAAGTGCCATTCCAAGGAGAGAACTTATCTGACAGATATAAATATTTTTGTGCCTGCATCTTGGTGCTTTTCATAGGCTGGATTCCTTAGGAAGCAGATTCTAGATGAAGGTGGGCATTCAGAGCTTTGATCAGGGAGTGCCTTTGTGATGGACTGTGTGGAAGGGAAGCAGGGAACATAGACTGTAGGTGAGGTGGAGTTGTGAGGTGGTTTCAGTGGAAGGCTTGGACAGAACATTATAATCCCAGATTAAACTCATCAGATTCTGGCTATCCTAAAAAGGGTGCGACCTTCAGTTGAGGTAATGTACATGGAAGCCTAATAGCTTAGGGTCTCTGCTTTCAGCTCCTACAGAAAATGGCAGTAAATCTTTTATTCCTGAAGGAGGATCTGGGTGACATATCACTGTGTTCACCACACTCGACCTCTTGGGCTTTTTTTAAATTTTATTGGAAATTTTTAATGTACACCTTAATGTGATTCATTCTGACATGCTTTTCATTGTGGCATTTCCATATATGCATTTTGATGTACATTATTCATATAGGTGCCCTCTTACCCTCTTGTATGCTTCCCCCCACCATCTAAGTCTTCTCTATCATTTACTTGGTAATATTTTTCTATATGTCCTTGGGTTCCAGTTCTGTTTAAGATAGAAACTTTTCCTGTAGTGAACTTTGTTTTTATCTTGTCAGAACAATTGCATGCATTTTCTAGACCATTTATATTGACACCATTCTTAGCATTTTTTCCCTTTTATTTTGATCTGACTTTTGAATAGGACTTTTCCTTCTTATAATTTTGATTCAGCTCCCACATATGAGTGAGAACATGTGGTGTTTCTCTTTCTGAGCTTGTGTTCGCTCACTTAAAATAATTTTCTTTAATTCCATCCATTTTGCTGCAAATGACCTTATTTCATTTTTCTTGATTGCTGAGTAGTATTCCATTGTGTATATGTACCATAGTTTTTTAAATCCATTCTTCTGTTGAAAGGCACTTTGGTTGATTCCATATCCTTGCTATTGTGAAAAGTGCAGCATTGAACATGGAGATGCAGGTGTCTTGGTGGTATGATGACCCATCTACCTTTGGGTAAATTCTCTTGGGCCTTTTTGATCTACTTCTTTGTGGAAGTTCTGGAAACAACTCTGATAGTGTTCCAGTGGGGGTCTCTTTCTCTTTGTTGGAAAATTAGAATCAAAAGGTAGTTGGACAAACTGTTATCCCTGCATTTGCAGCTGGTCTTAGTGCGACAACTGATACAGTCACCCTCTTCTACTCTTTGTTCTAGATTCACATCACCTTTACTTAATACCTTTGCTGATCTTAGTGGCTCACTTGTTTGTGTGATCCAGGCCCTCATTCCTAAAGGATCTATGCCCTTGATCATCATGCCTTCCTTTGGCTAAGGCTACTGAACTTATCCATTTATCATCAGAATAGGGCTAGGAAATCCCAAGCAATACTCAAGTGGATCACTTGGTGTCAAATATATTCCTTCTTCCCAAACTGTATAACAGCAACCCTACATCCTCCTAACAGTCAAAGTCAGTTACCCCTACTAAGGTGGTGACTCTTTTGCCTGTGAAAGGTAAACTCCCCAGCTAGAAGCTGTAGCTTATTGTTCAATGAATCTTTTGTTTTGTCCCCTTGAAGAAGTATTCCATCTTTGGATATCAGGATCTATAAAACCACAGAGCTCAGTGTTGTAGGGGCAGGAAGCACAAATTCTCCAAGTGGGACCCTGACAGTAATTGGATATGGAATCACTCCTGCTTTTATACCTTGGCTTTGCCCCGACTGGGGACAAAATACTTATATAAACACCACTGATTTAAAATGTACATTATAATCTGGAGGATGACTTCCTATTCTTGCAAGGTAGTATTTGTGTGTTGGCCTTTCAGCTGGGCTTTCAACAAGCTGTTCCATCATTTCATATCAGGCTGTCAGCTTCCACGTGTTGCAGTATATTCCACTGAGAAGTAGGTTCTATGGTTATTGCTCTTTGCTATAGCTCCTTTGCTTTCATGTGCATTTCTTAGTCCTATGTGATAGTATGTGGAATACTAGGTCAGTTGATCAAATACTCTGTAGGCTCTTGGATGGTAGTGCTAGCTGAGGCCTGATAGTGGTGTTGTTAGGTGCCACTGAGTCAGATATGACTCATTGCAACCCTATGTACAATAGAACAAAGCATGAGCCAACACTGCCATGCACACGATTTTTTTTATGTTTGAGACCGTGTTGCAGCCACTATGTTTCTTTTCATTTTGATGTTTCTTCTCATGCCACATCAGTGAAGGAGGCCACAGGGGCTTTACTCCATTCCCATCATTAAAGCTGACTCCACATGGAGGAGGCAAGTCATCCCCATTAGTTTCTTGAATGTCTTCCAACCTGGGGGAGGGCTCATTTTCCAGCACTATATTTGACAGTGCTTCATTGCTATTCATAGATTTTTCAGTGGCTAATTGTTTTGAGAGTGGGCTGCCAAGTCCTTCTCCCTCATCTGTGTTAGCATAGAAGCTAAGCTGGAGCCTGCCCACCATGGGTGGCCCTGCTGGTATCTGAGCCAGTGGTGGCATAACTTTCAGCATCACAGTAACATGTATGCCCCCACAGTATGAAAAGCTGGTTGACACGTGAGGAGGCTATATGGTAGGAAAGGCAAACACCAAGACCAGAGTATATGTGCACACCTATGAAAATGAATAACTTCCTCTTCTGTGGAGGAGGGGTTCCAAGGGGTGCCATCAGTGGGTGGTGGTATAATGGGATCTCACTATTGGCCTCTGATGTTGCTAGTTTGGATACTCAATAGTCACAGTAGCTAGATCATCCTTGGTAAGTGAAAGGCCATCCTGTCAAACCCATGCTTAGCCCCGTCCCTGCCACCATATTTACTCCTTTCATTTATCCATCATGTCTCCCACAGGGTGGCTATTGACAGTGGATGGCTGAGGCATTCTATTTGTTTAATGGCTGGATTATTACTAATGGACATTAACATAGGATAAAAAGATCTTCATACTTTGTTCTCATTCTATATGTCCATTCACAGATCTCTACCTAGACCTCCTGATCTTCTACTCTTTCTTCTTCCAGACTCCTTACCAATCATCTAAGCCATTTGCTATTGCCAGGGAGTCCACATATGTCTATCTTTGGACCACTTCTCTTTTGACAAAGTGGCTGACCATGTCCACTGCCCAGAGCTCTGCCTGTTGGGAGCATCTTCCCTTCCCACTATATTTCAAGGCCAATCTTGAGCAAGGTGGTAGTGTAGCCACCATCCATTTTTGGCTTTAACCCATATACTGAGCTGACCTACCTATGAGTGTCACTTATGTGACTTCAGGTGAATGCTGAGGGACAGGCTCTGGGGCAACAGTGGTGAAGTGAGTCTGGGCCACATACCTATGCAGCTTGCCTATGCTCCCTGCGCCCACTGTGTTCAATCCCCTATGTACCATTTTCATGTTACAGTAAATTATCCACCCAACTTACCATTTGGTGGTTCTGACACATCCAGCTCACAAGGGGAATTTCTGACTGCATGTTCACCTGGTGTCAGACATGCTGTCTCTATCAGGGCTCAGTAACAGGCCAGGAATCATTTTCTAAAATGTGCATAATTCTCTGTTACAGATAAAATTCCTCAGAACCTTGTACATCTGTGTTGTGATTCTCCCATGGATGGTTGGTTGGGATACTTGCCATAAAATGGACATGGTAATTTTTTCTCATCATATGAATTACTATAGTCTGATGGGATATTTGACCCAAAAGGTTGGATTGTTGGAACTATAACCTGAATCTGCTGTCTAGACCTTTCCTACTGTGATCCCAGTTAAAAACTGATCACTTTTCCTGCTCTGGACCCTCGCTAGAACTAGAAACTTGGTATATGTGTTGGAACATTATTTCCAGCTGTGGAATGTGCTGCCCTTAGAACTCAAAGAGGCCTCTTATGTCTTATGATTCTTTTTTCATAGACAGTGTTCTTTGGTGCTGTTGAGTCAGTTCTGATTCATACCAACCCTATCTACAACAGATGAAATACTACCCGACACTGTGCCATGCCTGGCACTATTAGCAGTGCTTATTTGCTATTCATAGGGTTTTCAGTGGTGATTGTTTTGGGAGTAGGCTGCTGCTCCTTCTCCAAAACCTGTAGCACACCATATTTCCAGGAGGTCTCCTATCCAAAGACTAACCAGGCACGACCCTCCTTAGCTTCTGAGATATGACCAGATTGGATGCCAGGGTGGTACGGCTAAAGGCTTCTTCATAGTGGGACATGTAAATTATGGCATTTGTCCTTTACTTTGGAGATAAAGTCCCAGCATACCCCAGTCGATTGTTATTTTGTTAGATGCTGTTGAGTCAGGTCCAACTCATAGCAACCCTATATACAACTGAACAATACACTACCCAACATTGCCATGCACATGATCTTTTTAGGTTTGAGCTCATTGTTGTAGCCACTGTGATTTTTCTCATTTTGAGCCATGTCACATCAACAAAAGGAGGTCCCAGGGGCTTTACTCCATTCTCATCATTAAGGTCAGCTCTACTTTGAGGAGGCAACTTTCCCCCAGTTGTTTCTTGAATGTCTTGCAGCCTCCAGGGCTCATTTGCTGGCATTCAATTTGACAGTGCTTCTCTATTATTCACAGTGTTTTCAATAGATAATTGTTTCAAGAGTGGGCTGCTGGGTCTTTTCCTTAGTCTGTCTTAGTCCAGAAGCTCAACTGGAACCTTTCCACCACTGGTGGCCCTGCTGGTATCTAAAATACTGGTGGCATAGCTTTCAGCATCACAGCAACATACAAGCCTCCACAGCACAAGATGACAGACACATAGGGGACTCCAGTCCATTAGACATGCAAAATGTTTGCTGATAAGTTGAGGCCTTGAATTGTCAGAGTATATTTCCTATACTCTATAGAGTTCATGCATTTTACCACGGGCTCCAGTGAACCTGCCACGTCATGTTATCTGCTCTGATTTAAATAGTGTCATCAATATAGTAGGCTACTGTGATGTTTTCCAAGATGATCAGCAAGTCCAATTCTTATCAGGCTATAGTTATGGCAAAGGATGGGAGGTTAACAGTCCTGGGGCACTGCTGTAAATGTTTACTGTTGTTCATCTGAGATTATTACAAACTGTTTCTGATCTTCTTTTCTGGGAAAGATGGGAAGAATGCATACATCAGATTAACGGCCATACCACATACATGCAGCTATGCTAGCAAAGATTTCACCTGGGATATAGCAGCTGCACTTGGGACTACTAAATTCAATTTGTGGTAACTCACAGAATTCTCTGGGATATTTGCCATTTTTTGCAGGGACTGGAGTGATCAATCAAATCACTAGATGATGAGGTGGTGGTTTTCATTCTCCTTCATTTTTTAATTCCTTAAGTATGCCAGCAAGCTCTGCTCGTATCCCTGGGAGATTATTATTTTTGCTTTTCTATCTTGATGATAGTGAAGCTTTGGGCTTCCACACTGCTCAGGGTCTCACTCCACAGGCCAAGGACCAGAAGCAGGAGTTATACCAACCAGCAAGTATATACATACAGTGATAGATTTGGGGATCAGAAAGTGTCCATAGGAGGAGTAATGGACCTAATGTGCTCACTGTGAACAGGACTCTGTTTTGTACTAGTCCCTAACAAAGGGGCTGCATTGATAACTCAGTTTTCTGGGTTTCTGTGTCAGCCTTATAGGATGCCACAGGAAGGAGGTGCTGTCTTGGGTGAGTGGCTTTCCTCAGCTGAGGCAATGCCCACAGGGCCCAGCAGCTGAAGGTGTTTTCCCTCTTGTCAGCTGGAGGTTAATCCTTCATGCTACAGGGGTATCTGGGTGGTGCATCACAGTATTCCTGCTATACCTGCTCACCTTCATCGCTGCCATCAATATTCTTTTCTATCCCACCAAAGACATATGGATGGCAGCTAGTGAAGTTTAAGCTTTAGAACCTCTCACTTGCATGGGCCCCTTTCAAGGCCTTGAACCTAATTGTTTGTGTGTTCTGTTTCTTGAAAAGAGATCCCCAAATGTAGAAACTTCACAGAACTCCATTATTCTCCTGATTCTGCTCCATTTACTCTGAGTTTGGGAAGGAGAAGGGAAATGAAAGTGACGTTTGAATGCCTACTCTCGTCCCAAGCATCATGCTTGGTGTTTTGCCTGTGTTGTATAATTTAAGTTTGGGAATACTGTTTGCATTTTTCTAGTGCTCAGTCTTTGATTTTTCTGCCTTGCCTTGCCTCTCCTTTCCTTTCCTTTCCTTTCCTTTCCTTACCTTTCCTTTCCTTTCTTTCCCCTTCCCTTCCTTTCCCAGTACTGGGGAGTTGATCCCAGGCCCTCATGCATACTTTTGTAAGCTCTCTACTACTGACCTGCACCTCTAGCCCAATTTTTACTTTTTGAGACAGGATCTTGCTAAATTGCACAGGCTGCCTCTGGCCTTGAACTTATGATCCTCCTGCCTCCACCTCCCAAGTCCCTGGGATTATAGGCATGTGCCACCACATTTGGCCTCAGTGTTTTCTTTATGTATACATTTTCTCTTGTCTGGGGATCCTTCCTCGCTTTGCTTGTGTTTAGAAGCCTCTCTCATTCTTTATATTTCACTCACTCCAACAGTCTTCTCGTTGGTCTTTCTTAATCTCTGAGAAAAGTCTGCATGCTTTTCATAGCACTTTGTGGGCATCATTCACTAAGTTCTGATCACAGATCACAATTGCTGCTCACATCTGTGTCTCCCTTGCTCCTGAGTTCTGACATGGTAGATTCTGTGCTAATCACCTTTGTGTCCTCAGGATACAGCACAGTTTGTGTTATTAAGTAGGAGCCCAATAAATGTTGATTGACTGCCTGGAGTGGGATTGATTCTGCAGTCTGGAACAAAGCGTCTCAAAAGCATCACATTCCCTTTCTTTTGAGAACTAAGCTCATGAACTCAGGAAGCAACTTCTGATAAGAGACTTGATTTCCTAGTTTCTTCATAACAGGGTGAAGATGTTCTTGGAGAAAAGAAACAGGCATTTCTAGTAACAGAAGGTGTATTTTCCTTGTAAAAGGACAAATTAACATTCTTATTTACTGGCCAGACTCTTAGACTAAGTAGCCTAGGCTGTCCTGGAACTTGCTCTGTAGCCCAGGCAGGCCTTGAATTTGTGATCCACTTGCATCAATCTCTCAAATGCTGGGATTACAGGAGTGTACCATTATGCCAAGCTTAATGAGACCCTTGGGAATATTTTAGCCAGAGTCAATCCCTCAGATCTGGAATGTTTCAAAGTTAATGTATGAAATCAAATTTTAGAAGCTGCAATAAAAGCTGTGAAATCTGTATTACATGTGACAAGTTAACAACCTATCTATTCACCAGACATTTTTGCTACAAAAATGGGCTCCTCTTGCGTATCATGGTTTCTAAATTCCATGTCAATCTATCAATAAACATTATTTGTTGTTAGGTGCCATTTGAGTCAGGTCTATCTCATAGTACACTGTTCTTATTTTGTGAAGAGTATAGCATTATATGAATGTGCCAGAATTTATTTAACCACTTTGCTTAGTAGTTTCTTTTAGGTCATTTTAAGGTCATTGTAAACAAAATGTCAGTGACCATCTTTATGTATGTATTTTTGCCCACAAATCTAAATATTTAGATAAAATTTTAAAAATAGAAGTACTTGGTTAAAGGGCATAAGCATTTAAAAAGATATATATGTTTATTTTTACATATATGTATGAATGCATATTTATTTTGCTACTTTGGCAGAGACAATTTCATGCCCCCCACTCATAGTATAGATTTGTTGCCTGAAAGCAGCTGCTTTCTGTTCTCTTTGCATCTTAGGGGCCCACATGCTTCTTCTTTTTCAGTGAATGGATAATAGCTCCTACCACCAAGCAGGAGCTTCCATTCAGACTCTAAGTAATTCAGAAATAGCTTACTGTATCAGGCCACTGTCTTTAGGGACTCACCTGCTGCAGCATTTTGTGTTTCCTTACTGTGTTAGGCTTTCATCTCCATGACAAACAACTGAGAGAAACACTTCAAAGGAGGAGAGGTTTATTTTGGCTCACAGTTTCAGAGGTTTCAGTCCAAGGTCCAATAGATCCATTGCTTTGGGTGTGATTGAGGCCGAGGTGGATGTGTGGCCGAGGAGGTTGCTCAACTCGTGGCAGCCAGGAGAAAAAAAGAGCAGAAGGGGCTGGGACAAGATATATCTTCCTAGGACATGTTGATGGTGATCTGTTTCCTTCATCAGGGCCCTGCCTCCTAGTTTCTATCACCTTCCAGTAATATTGTCATATTGTGAATCCATCAGGTGATTAATCAGTTGCTTAGGTCAGAGCCCATGGGATCCAATCACTTCCCAAAAGCCAATAGCTGCCAACCAAACCTTTGACACATGAGCCTTTGGGGATCCTGTGTATCTAGACCATACCACTTACCTCCTACAGCTAGCTTGTCCTCCAAAAAGGTTGCTCTTCTACCAACAGTGTATGACTTATTATCCTGTTCCCCAAGTCTTACCAATACCTCTAAAGTGCCAAAAACTTTGCTGACTCCATAGTGTGTAAATAGGCATCTCATTGTTATGTAATTTCCCAGTTCTTAGAATCCTGGTAAATTTGACATATTTATTGATTACTTGTTTTTTTTTTCCTTATCCAAGAGATCTGCAACTTCAAAAATTCCTGGAAGGGAGAAAAAAAGGAAATCTAAGTTTTAAAAGTTCTTCTCTGTGTATATGCATGAACACTCAGAGATACTGTCTTTAAGTAAAAGAAAAAAAAATCTAGGCTGAATGAACAGAAATCAGAAAGCAACTTCAGTATAGTTTATTTGGAGGTGCCAGTAGTCTCTCAGTGGGCCTGTGAGCCAAGCTGATGAGGTATGTATGAGCCAAAAAAAGAATTCCATGGAAGTGGTTCAGTTGTTTTAATGAGTCTTGAATCTACTGGATTAAGTGAATATTCATCTGATTTAATTGAGTGACATTAATTGGTTAAGAGAAGGAAATCAATATGCTGTGCAGTGTAGTTATTCAAAGTCCATATTTTCTTCTAATGTACTTTTGATGTTTTACCCTTCTTCCTTTGTGCTCTGTGGGAAGATTCTAAAAATAGCCTAGTATTTATTGAAATACACTACAGCAGATTAGGAGATGCTCTGTGTATTTGGGCTTGCTTTTGTGTTTTTAAACCAGGGGTTATTTTGTTCTTTGAATTGGATCATTGAAAACAAAAAGAGCCTGTGATACGTCATTATGTTTGTTGCTAAAATTCATAGGAGGATGAGGTGGTTTTCAGAGGTAATAGGAGGGAAAATGAAGGTTTGTGGAAAGGATTAGACTGATGTGGTAGAAACAGGAGGGAAATGTGGGTGGCCTTCGGTATCCAGGGGTTCTGCATCTGCTGATTCAACAAGTGACAGATCAAAAACAAAAAAATTCTGTCTGTGGTGAACATCTACAGACTTTTCTTTTTGATATTATTATCTAAAAAATACAATATAAAAGCTGGGCACACGCCTATAAGCCCAGCAGCTCGGGAGGCAGAGGCAGGAGGATCTCAAGTTTGAGACCAGAGGCAGTCTGCGTAACTCAGTGAGACCCTGTCTCAAAAAGTAAAAAAATGGGCTAGGGGTGCAGCTCAGTGGTCCAGCACTTGCAGAGCGTGGAAGCTCAAGGCCCTGGGTTCAACCCCCAATACCACAAAAAAAAAAAGGAAAAAGATACAATATAGCAATTATTTATATAGCATTTACATTGTATTATTATAAGTAGTCTAGAATGATTTAGGGCTGGGATTTAGCTCAATTGGTAGAGTGCTGCCCTGCAGTCTCTGAGGTCCCGAGTTCAATTCTCAGCACCGCAAAAATGGGAGGAGGACCTGGCAATCCACTTCCAAGGCAATCCCGAAACAGTCTGCCACTGAAAACCCTATGAGGGTCGCTATGAGTCGGATACCGACTCAACAGCACCTAACAACAACAACAACAACAGAATGATTTAAAATATACAGAGGGATGTGCAGATATTACACCATTTTATGTAAGGGACTTGAACATCCATAGATTCCAGAATTTTGGAATGAATACCCTGTGGATACCAAAGGATGACTATATGAGGTTTTATTGGGCTGAAGACAAGATTCTCCCAGGTGGGCCCTGTGGTCCAAAAGTTCATCAAGTAAGGCTCATCTTCACGATGGTACCTGATGAGGCAGCAAGATCCCAAAGAGAAGGGTGGCATAGTGCATAGAAGATGGCCTGACCACATGCAGTTCAAGGTCTCAGCCTTGCATGTATCTCTCTACCTCTGGAAGAGCATAGAAGCCATAAGAATCTTCTGGATCTGAACAGACCTTGTAAATCTGGGGCAGTGCATATCTCAGCAATAATTTATGAAGACAGATGATCTCCACATGACCCTGGAGAGAAGGCCACCCCCCATCAAGCTGTAGGATGGGGACTGAGCCAGACATTAAGTTTATTTATTAAAACTTGGATTATTGTGCACACCTGAGTCAGTTGACAGAGATTAATGTCCACTCTAACCACATTTCCTGGGGCCAAACATCTCAGATCATTATGCGTTCATGAAGAGCCATAGTTTTATTTAATTGCATTTGTTCATTTACTATAATTTGATAATATTTCCTATGAGCACACATTTAAATAATTATTCAACTAAAACAATATTTTCAGAGTTAGCCTGGCAAAAGGGGATTGGAATCAGAAGACTCCAGTGATATATGATGCCTTAGCACATGTTTTGGATTTGAATTTCATCATGACTTAGCAGAAACCAAAGCAGATTTATGTGTGTTTAACTGTAGGTGGAGTTATGTGCAGCAAATGTTTCTTAAAATCATGAATGTAGTACAAAGTGCCATTGACTTCAACCAGGACACTGGATCTGGAATTTTAGAAGGGGACTTTAGCATTTCCTCTTGGTGCTTTGCTGAGGAATATATGAGATTTTAGTGATTGTACTAAGCTTTGAGTTACCTTGAAGAGGAAAAGTTAGAGGGATGGTCCTGGGATGAAGACTGTCTTGGCCTTGGCCTTAGGGACAAAGCCATGATTCTGGAAGCCTGGAATCTTTGTCCTATCAGAATGGACTTTCCCATAAGATCATCTATCCCATAATTTTACTTGAGACCTCATGCTCTCTTTGTGATGCCTGGGCTCCCATACTGGCTTCTCGGTTGGTTCCTTCTTTCCTGTGTGGTGCATCTTGATTAGTATTTGAGAGTTGATTGTACCTGTGGGTTGTTGCCCTACGACTGGACTCGCTCCAGCCATGAGTGGGAACCAGCCGCCGAAGACCTGCTGTCTGGTGAGGGGGAGCGGAGCATCGGAGAGCCACACCACCTGGAAAAGGAGGCTTATGCCCATGGCTACTCTGAGAAGCCTTGAGAAAGGCAGGCTCAGAGGTTTATGTCCACAGCAACTCCTTGCTTCTTTCTTCCCAGTGAAGACGCCAACTCCAAGTGCTCTGCTCCAACAGCTCTTTATTGCTTTGTTGGTCCTGGTCGATGGAATGGACCCAGACTGCTCCATTCACCACCCTTATATTCTCTCCAGGGGCTAGGCAGGGACCAATCAGAGGCAGTCACCCATATGGGTCTTGGTCAATCAGGGGGGATATGCAAATTTGGTTTTGTAAAGTGACCAATTACACGTGGTTCCTGAATGGTCCAGTCAGGAGCCATTCAGTGGTTTGGAATCAGCCAATCAGATATCGAGGGGTCTGAGGAAAGGGATTGGATGCCAGTGCCATCTTTGGAAGCTCACTGCCCAGGGGTTTTCAGATGTAAGGCAAAGGTTACTGCCTGGGGAACAAGCCTCAGACCTCCAAGTGGGCCTAGATAGGCCCCAGGGCAAACTGCCTCTCTAGGCAGTGCCCTACATGTACTCATGCAGATCACACTGCCCAGTGGACAAAACAATCTTTGGTTTGTTCCCCATTAACAATCTGTGACATTCTCAGTGTTGTGGTTGGTATTGATGTTGTGTGAATGAGAGGGGCTAGAAAACCACTATGATTTCTGTCCATTTGGACTCATAGCTCCTTGAGTCCTCCTTGACCAAAGTCCTTCCTCCTCACCTTTTGGACCACCTCTATAGGGGAGCTGCCAAGCTCTTTCTGACACCTTAAAGTTAAGATGAGGGGTCTGATGTCCTGCTTCAGTACCTCTCAGGGCGAGTTTCTTGCTTGTATGAACAGTGGTTTCTTAAGTGACACCCAGTGACAACAGGGGTGTTCTCTACCTTTCAGGCAGGATGCTTGGCGTGGCTAGTTGTGGCACCAACTCCAGGCTATACAGAAGGTCACCTTGTTGGTGTCACTTTGTAGGTTCATGTATTTGACCCCGATTTTCTGAGTTCTGGGGAGGCCACTCCTGTTGTAGGTGTGTATCTGTCTGGGAGTTCACCTGTGTGCAGGGAAGCAGTGGCTGTTATGCTACTCACCAGTGCAAAGGGAGAGACTGAGCCTGTGCTGTCTTAATGTTCTATTGGCATCTGCCATTGAGACCAGAGTTTCTCTTCAGGTACCAGGCGCTGGACCCAGGAATAAACACGCAGACAGTAAAGGCAAGTGAGAGCAAGGGGAGTTTATAGAAAGATAGTCAAAGCCTCCAGAAGAACCGAGGAGGTCCTGACTCAGTAGCCAATGTGCACCTGTTGGTTTGGGGTTTTTATGGTTTCTTTCTTTGGGCTGGACTTTCTCAGCTGGTTTTAGTAAATTGCTCCTCAGTTAGAGACACCTGTATGTTGGCCCAACAGAGTTAAAGGGCAGTTGTTCCTATTGTTTCTGCCTAGGGAGTGATCAATGAACTGACTACTGGCCAGATCATGGGACTTGTGTTTTATAGAAGAATGGGACTTGATCTGGTGACTGTTGACCAAGTCACTTACCTGTGTTCTTTAAAGAATGAGACTTAGGTGAATGAGATTCATATGAATTTACCAGAACTTAGGTGACTAATTGGTTGACTGGGGACTGCCTTGCCTCGGTGGTTGTCTATTTCCAGCTCCCATTCCCTGAACCTGCCAGAAATGTGCTAACTCTATCACTATGAAATTAAGCATATTGAATTGACTTTGGTAACATTTGGAGCAGCCCCGAGCCTGTACTCTGGTGCTTGAACTGTATATTTTTAAAAAAATCATTCTTGCTTCAGAACCTAAACGAAGAATTCTAATGTTATGACTTCACAGAGACTTCTGTTTTCTCACTTTCTGTTTTATTCAACATGCAGATTAAAACAGGTGTTTGTTCCTAATTTTTCAACTATGTCTGTGTACATAACACCACAAACCATATAATCTAATAACACGTAAGACCCCAATTCTAAAGGGCTTTCAAGGGAGCTGGCCAGTGAGAGCCAAGGCCCTGTTTCTGATGTGGGAGTCTTGGTGAGAGGGTGGGAGAGGCGATACCTTTTATGAATTGGGAGCAGGGTGGTGGTAAGTTGGGAGAGGCGGAGTTGAGTCAGGACAGGCGAAACCATGCTCCTGCGAAGAGTTCCCATTGCAGCCTCAGTGGTTCCAAGCAGTCATGAATTGTGTCTTGATCACAAAAAGCAACTTTCAGGCCCCCAAGGCTTTACAGAGCAGCTCCACTCTAAGCAGCAATTTAGGAATCCTACAAATTGATACTTTTGAATTATGGTGCTGGAGACAAATATTGAATATACCAAAAGAACCAACAGGTCTGTCCTAGAAGAAATGCAACCAGAGTGCTCCTTGGGAGCAAGGATGACTAGACTGTGTCTGACATGTTTTGGAATGTTGTCATGAGGGACCAATCCCTGGAGAAGGGAGAGTGATGGGCCAATGAAAAATAAGGAAGACCTAATCCTAGATGGATTGACAGTGACTGCACCAATGGGTTTAAACATTAAAAAGATCTTGTGCTTGGCACAGTGTTGGGGAATGTTTTGTTCTGTTGTACATAGAGTTGCTGTGAGTCAGACCTGACTCAATGGCACCTAACAACAACAACAACAACCTACTTTTTTATAATGTCTGTATCGTCTCAGTGCTTGGATGACAAGTCCACAACAGCAGGAAATATAGTGCTGAGGAGGCTGATGGAGGAACTTTTCAGTACTTTTGCCCAGGAGGGACACTTGGTACCTCTACTTTGAGTCTTCTGGCCAGAATTAGCCACCTGACCCTATACCAGAGAGACTGGGCAGAGGAGTCTACTTCCTGGACTGGGTGATCTTTGTAACCAATAGTAATGCTTACTCAGTGCAAGCTACATGGTGATAGGTCGAAGACTCCTGCCATGATTTGCTGCTGTGGCTGGCACTTCTCTACAGTTTTCTCCCCATCGGGGACCATGGTGCTGGGTTAGCATCACCAGCGTGGGATGTCCACCTTGCATCTATGATCAGCAACATCTTTCCTTAAGAATTTCTGCCCCGGGGCTCATTTAGAAAGAATGGGGAACCCTGGGAAGCAGATAGCAAATGGTGCAGCTCTTTGTCTCCTGCACCCAGTAAGGTCATTTCCTTGGTCTAAGGTTCCTTAAAGTGCTTGTTTTGCTGAGACCATGTGGGTGTGGCGGGTAGGATTTTGGAAAGCTAATGCAGTTTCTTCTGGCTCATTTAGGAGCCATTTGGAGGAGGCTTTAGGGCCAAGGTGGACATGCTGTTTCCCAGCCACTGGAAGCTGTCCCTAGGGAGCAAATACACACACACACACACACACACACACACACACACACACACACACGCAATAAATCACTTCCCTCAGTGGTCCTAAATTAACTTTTAAACCTTTTCAACTCCTGACCCTGCTGATAGCAGGATCCTGGTCCACAGGATGATGAGCTTTGAGCTTGACAGTGATTAGATATAAATTGCATTTGTTGCAAGATTTAATGCATGCATTCATAGAAGCAGCAGTGGTTCTCAAATGCTGGCCTATTACTGGCTGACTCAGAGTCATCTGGGACATGGGTAAAGGATAGATTCCCAGGCCTCAGCTCAGGCCCACTGAACCAGAATTGCTCAGATGGAGGCACAGAATCTTCCTTTGAAGAAGCTCGTTATCTAGGTTCATAGGATTGGGAATCACTGTAGATGTATAAAGAGCACTGGAAGTTTGAGGGTCTGCTGGGTTCCAGTGTTTGCTCTGATACTGAGTTTGTGGTTCCTGACAAGTTGTTCAACCTCTCTGGTCTCCATCTTGTCACCCGCATTGTGATGGGATGACTTTGAATGAAATATTATGTAGAGTACCAATGTGTAAGTGGATAAAAGAAAGGCAGCTCTGTTGGAAGCAGCAACTAAGTTTTCTTTTCATTCCTCAAATGGTCCTTAAGGCTGCCAAAGAGTTCTGGGGATTTCTGGGACACAGTTTGAAATACTTCTGCACAGAGTGATCATTAGGAATCTTTTTGTCCTGAGAGACTTTGAATTGTGGCTATGGGCTGTGGGGTTGAGAGGTCTCTCTCTCTCTCTCTCTCTCTCTCTCTCTCTTTCTCTCTCTCTCAGGTTCTGTCTCTGTTCCTGTCTCTGTTTCTCTCTTTCTACTTGTCCGTCTTTGTCTCTCATTATCTCTGTCTCTAGTTCTCTCTGTCACTCTCTATTTCTGTGTGTATGTCTCTGTTTTTCTTTGCCTTTCTCCTAGAACTGATGAAACCCAGGGTATGTATTTTTTTTCCAGTTCTCAAGTGAAACATGATAGAGATTTGAAAAGAGAATATCTGAGGCCCATTTGAAATTGCAACATTGTTTTGCTCCTTTCCTTCCTTTCTTCCTGCCCATCCGCCCACCTTCCTTCCTTCCTTCTTTCCTCTCTCTCTCTCTCTCCTCCCCCCTCCCTCCCTCTTTCTCCTTTCTCCCTCCCTCCCTCTCTCTCTCTCTCTCTCTCTCTCTCTCTCTTTCTTTCTTTCTTTCTTTCTTTTTCTTTCAATGAGATTTTTAGGCTTAGGGCATGATTTTGAAGTTGGATTTATTAACTTAAAAGCTTCAACATTTCCTAACATATTTGACCAAAATCCTGGCAGACAAGTCAGGCACATGTTTAATAAAATTGAGTGTTATGTGATATAGATTGTGCAGGCAGGCTTCTGTTTTATTTTTATTGCATTTAAACACTCAAACACCCACTAGACTCCTGATTATTTTTGTTTTGGGGATGCCAGGTATTTATTATATTAGGATGGTATGACATCAGGCCTGACAGAACTCCTTTAGGTTCTAAATTGTCCTGGTTCATCACAGGGCAGATCCTGTACGATTTGAACTCAGCACATTTAACAGTTTTATTTTAAATCTAAAGTCATTATTTTCAACACCAACAATAATGCCAGCTACCATATGACTTCTAGTTTTCTTTATCTTTTTGTCCTAAATACCACAGCACATTGTTCCTAAGAACAGGGACAATCTGAGAATACAACCACGTAACATTCTAACTCAAAACAGTAATAAAATTTAGGAGTTAACATTAAAATAATGCTATCAAGTATTCAGTCTAGATTCAAATTTACTGTTATTTATTTTTCCATAATGATACCAGCATGAATTTTCATATTCCTTTTTGAAGTTGAATGTGATATCCCTATAGTTGTACTCTGAATAAAGTACTGCGCAAGAATTTACGTATTTGTTCATTTATTCAACTTTATGAGTAACAGTGTTTAAGGGTATAGGAAAATAATTTTTAGGGGTATAGGTAAAAGATTCTTTTAAAAATGTTCTTCTCTCCTGGGGGTTGAACTCAGGGCCTTCAGCATGCTAGACAAATGCTCTATCACTGAGCTGCACCCTCACCCTTTTTAATTAATTAATTAATTATTTGTAAAAGGGTCTTCTTAAATTGCAGAGGCTGCCTCTGGCCTGCAAATTGTAATCCTTCTGCCTCCACTTCCTGAGTCATTGGGATTACAGGTGTGGGCCGTGGTGCCCATCTTACATAAAACATTCTTCACACTGAAGATCGCACAATCCAGTATTACCTGTGGAAGTAGGCAGAAAATCACAAATGATAGTGAAAACCATAGGGTAATATAAAAAGAAATAGGTACCATTAGCAAAAAAGGGGAGATAGGAAGAAGGAGATGGCTTGCTGATGCTGAATTACAGCATGTTTTGGAGGTGTACAAAACAGATGGAGATGTCCTGCGGTCACATGGGTCTATAACTCTGGAGAGAGAAAGGCTGGAGTCATCCTTTGAGAAATGTCTTAGAGAGGGGAAAGATAAAATCTTGAAGGGAATATGTTTTTTCAAGGGGTGAGTATAAGAAATTGAAGGCAGAAAATTGGACAGACCATAAAGAAGACCCAGAAAGCCCCAACATGTAATCATATAAGAGTGATTTTCTCATCAAATATTTCTACCAGCTTATTTATTTATTGGAGAATTGGGTCATTGCAATTCTTATTTTGCTATGCCTAAAGACTCTCTATAATCCATCTTCTGCTTTGCATTAGATTTTTTGGGAAAAAAAGTTCATATACAAGTTTAAACAGAAAGCTAAAAATCCACAATGGCCTTTTTCAGTTGACATTATGATATGAATGACTATTATTTGGGAAGTTTTTTCTTTTCTGAAAATAGGTAACATCCTGTGGATTTGCCTCTCACTATTCTATTAATTGAACTGCTGGCATGTTTATGTTTTGAGTCCTGTTCTGGCACTATTAGATTCACTGGATGAAAAACACAAAGACAGTTCAACCTAGGAGATAATCAATTTTTCATGCTCATTATCATTTAGATGAGTCTCTTTATAAGGGAATGTTTGCAGCATGACGCATTTTAATGCTGAGTAACACCTCCTTCTAGGTAGCCCGCAAAAAGGAAGACTTGTATGCTCCATGTGAAAATGATAAGATCTTAACTTTCAGAGTAAAAAGAAAATCAGAAGGAAACTGGCAAAAATAAAATGAGAGCCAGAGAAGTGATAAAAATTTATTGCATGAGAACTTTCCAGTTTCATCAGTATTTTTATAGCTGCTTAACCTTTGTCGTTCTCTGTTTGCCTTCTGACTGTCCTGAAGGAGAAAGAAAAGCACTCAAAGCTTAGGTACTTTATTAAACCTTTCAGAGCTTCATATTGAAAAGTAAAAGACATCTCATATCTCCCTGAAAAATTAAAATGAAAACAGAGACCCAGTCATAGTTCCAGCTGTTTTGGCCCAAGGTTGAACATCTGACAAGCTCAGGTCACAGTGCTTTACCTGTGGAATCAGTGAGTGGTTTCAGAGAACCAATTATTGAAAGATAGTCCTATTCTGATACCCTAATCAATCAAACTGGATTTTTGTCAGTTTACTAGATCTTATGCTTACAATGGGGATAGGAATAGTTCAAATCTACTTCTTTTATTCTGCAATATTTGAGAAAGGTGTTAATGGGCTTAACCCTTAAGGAATATAATTTACAAAGCTGCCACCTAGTTCTGCATTATTCTTATTAAAAATAGGTTTGGCCTCTGGCTCTTGGGGACAACCCAGTAGAGTGTGTGCACACTCTGGTTTGCAACATCTGGACTGATGTCAGATGTATATACTTGAACAAGGAAAGACAAAACAGAAGAAATGACTATTTAGACATGAGGACTGAAATGGGGAACCAAGAAACACTGTCACCTTCCCCCCACCAATATCAGATTGCGTGTTTTTTTTTTTTTTCTGTATAGAAAGTATTCTTTTCACCATAAAAGCCTCTGGCAGTGATAAGCATGATTTCCAAGATTATACATAGCACCAGAGGGGCTCCAATGAATGTGTCCAGCTTCAATCTCAGAGTTGCTCATTAGAAAGACAATGCAAACCAGCTGTCTCCTGGTGTTTGGAGAAGAAAGATCCAATTAACTGGCCATCCTCCACCTGGTTCCAGATTTAGCCATCTCCTTATGAGCTTGTGAAAGCTGCCAGTTTGCATGAATTTTAGTTATTAAATGCAAGCTGGGAGTGAGGGGAGTTGGGAAAAGCAGGCATTCTCTGAAATCCTGATAAAAAAGTGAAATGCCTTCTAGAGCTTGGGCATCTGGAAAGGCAGCAATTAAGCAAGATACTGACCTTAAAACTGTTCCTTATGGTGAGTTTGTCTATGGGAAGGTCAGAAATACCCTGTGTTTTTATGAGTGGAAATACTGAACTGTCTTGGGATGCAATGCATTTGTTTGGATTTTTCTCTGTAGTAATAGTGACATTGAAAACATGAACCACTGAACTATATTGTAATTAACTGTATACCTGTATTGGAATATTCAGATTTCACTGGACTCCATTACTCAGACTTTCCTTTGTGGATTTGTCAGAAACGTCATGATTAACTCAAAAATAAAAGCAATGACTAGGGCCCTTCAGTCATCATTATTCATCTTTCAGAGTCAAGTACACAATTGGTATCTGACCAGTTAGGCCCAGGAGTAAGACATGCAATGATATAGGTCCTGGAAAATGCCACAGGCCTATGCATTTCTGGAGTAATATCACATTCTCAATAGAGCCATCAATAAAACAATAATTTCTCAGCATTGAAGACTGAAAAATCTGTTGTATTACACCTTCTAATCTCTTCAAAATCACATTTTAAAATCCATTTTGTTGCAAGATGACCAGTCTCATCTGATTTATAAGCAATGGCCTCAAAGAAAATATGGAAGGCTTGGAGTGTAAGCCAGAGAACAAATGTGCCGGCTGAAAGCAGACACTTTCTGCATTTTGAGCAGTTTCCAGGATGAGTTTTACAATGTGTCAGTTTACAACTTTAAAGTCATGTAGCAAAGGATCATTTATTTGGCAGCCTGAATGTGATGTCTGTTCTGTTACAAGCTTACATATGAAGTTTACACGCAACTACTCTTGCTATCTGGTCAAGAAAAAATACCAGTGGTTGATTATTTTCTAGTATACTTGTTCTTACCATTTTTAATTTTGAAAGAGTTTTGCAAATTTTTACATCTTGAACTGTCAGGAGCTCTTAAAATGATGCCATCTTGGGTGGATTTTTAGCATCCATCTCTTCCTTTGCTCTTAGTAATGTTGCAACACATTTTAGAAAAAATAGGATTGTTGTGATGGAAAGTTTGTTGCAGCCTGTAATGTACAAGGGGTAGAGCTCTTCATGTAGTGTTGGGGATTTTTAAAATCATATCCTACAACTAGGGTCCCTTATGACAGTCTGAGGGGATGACCCCTAGTTGACCCCAGGGCTCATCTCACTCATTCAAACTAGCCCCTCCCATCGAGTGAGTAAAGATGGCACCTGGCCAGTCTGACCTGCCCTAACCACCCTAATTTTGATTGGCTTCCCTTAGCATTTTCAGGTAATAACTGTCCCCACCTGGCAGGTATGACAGTTTACCTGCTGTACCTGTCAGGTGTGTGCCCTGATTGGCCGAATCCCAACATGTGACCCCTCTGGGACCCTCTAAAATTAGGGTCCCCAGACCCCACCTTACCTCACCTTTCTGATCTTCCCTCAACTGTCACCTGATCCCCATCACCTGGACCAGCGCTCCCTACTCCAGTGAGATCTGCTGAAGAGCTGAAGGATTCAAGCAAGCCACGAAGAGGCTCCCTATTCCTCCCATCCTTGGGAAGGAGGGAGGTAGAGAAGGGGAGCTGCGAGAGGTAAGATCAACTGACCTCCACGGAACACCGGCAGCTGTGGCTGTGCCTTTAAGGCTGAGCTGTCCCAGCACTTAAAGAGCACATAGAGCTCTATGCTATAAGGGTTGCTTGCTCCTTGCACCCCATCAGGGGAGCACCCAATAAACCTTACCTCCCCTGTTTCACCAACTGAAGGTCTCTCGAAGTCCTTCATTTGCGCCACCAGTTAACATCCACTCGGTTCATAAGTCCCCAATACTTACTGGTGATATTGTAGGCTGGCTCTAAACCTAGCCGGGCTAGAGTCAAAACCGCAACAATGTAGTATACCCAGTGGATCTTCTTTAGATCATTTGAAGGTTGTTTCTTAGTCTCCATAACTTTTCAAATTTATGCTGGGCATGGTCTTGCACACCTGCAATCCCAGAAATTTAGGAGGCTGAGGCAGGAGGATTGCAAGTTTGAGGCCAGAGGCAGCCTGCATAACTTAGTGAGACCCAGTCTCAAGATACAAAACTAAAATGGGGCTCAGGGTACAGCTCAGGGGTAGATCACTTGTAAAGCATGCACAGGGCCCTTGGGTCAGCCCCCTAGTACATGCCCCCCCCACTGTTCTTTTTCAAGTTTAGGTAGTTACATCCTACCTATGACCAAAGTCAAACAAACAATGTACTGATCTTGGATTTCTAGGGCCTTAAAATTGAATAAAGAAAATAAACATAGTCTTTTCTTTATTTTTTGGTACTGGAAATTGAACCCACGGCCTCATACATAGTAGGCAGGTGTTCTACTGAGCTGCACCCCCAATACCATTTTTTATTTTGAGACAGGATCTCACTAAGATGTACAGGTTTCCTCTGGCCTTGCATTTGAGATCCTCCTGCCTTAGCTTCTCCAGTTGTTGCAATTACATATGGCACAATGGCACATGACCAATCACAGTATCTTAATGCTTAAATTTTTCTTTTAGGTGAAGTTGTTTATTTGCCATTGTGAATTGATTGGCTAACACTTAAAAGTATTCAAGATCTTGATCAGAATCACTGATCAATATTTTAAATACTTTTTGGTAATTCTCAAGTCCTTTCCCTCTTCATCCTTACTTCTTAATTCTCCCAGTTTTGAAGATGTTCCCATCACGTGACGCAGTGACTTCAATGTCTACATGAAAGTTGTCCTTTTCATCTTTTCTTCAGTCCTCTTCTTGGTCTTTCTTTTTGTTACATTTTAAAATGATAATTATTGCTTATTCTTTTAGACTTACAGTTGGCCCTTTGTGTCCATGGGTCTCCCATCTGTGAATTCAACCAACTGTGGATAGAAAATATATATATTTTTATTGGAAATTTTTAATGTACACCTTAATGTGATTCATTCTGACATGCTTTTCATTGTGCCATTTCCATATATGCATTTTGTTGTACATTATTCATATAGGTTCCCCCTTACCCTCTTGTATGCTTCCCCCATCCAACCCCCCCATCAAAGACTTCTCTACCATTTATTTGTCTTTTTATGGTAATGTTTTTCTATATATCCTAGGGTTCCAGTTCTGTTTAAGACAGAAACTTTTCCTGCAGTGAACTTTCTTTTTACCTTGTCAGAACTATTACATGCATTTTCCACACCATGTATAATAACACCATTCTTAGCTTTTTTCTTTTATTATGACCTTTGTATAGGATATTTTCCCTCTTATAATTTTGATTCAGCTCCCACCTATGAGTGAGAACATGTGGTGTTTCTCTTTCTGAGCTAGTGTTCATTCACTTAAAATAATTTTCTTTAATTCCATCCATTTTGCTGCGAATAGCCTTATTTAATTTTTTTTGATTGCTGAGTAATATTCCATTGTGTATATGTACTATAGTTTTTTTTATCCATTCTTCTGTTGAAGGGCACTTTGGTTGATTCCATATCCTTGCTATTGTGAAAAGTGCAGCATTGAACATGGAGATGCAGGTGTCTCGGTGGTATGATGACCCATCTCCCTTTGGGTAAATTCCCAATAGCATTATATCTGGGTCATACGGTAGATCTATTTTCAGTTTTTTAAGATACCTCCATATTGATTTCCACAGTGGTTGGACCAATATACAGCTCCACCAACAATGTAAGAGTGTTCCCTTTACCCTGCAACCTTGCCAGCATTTGTTGTTATTTCTTTTATTGATCTTGGCCATTCTTACTGGTGTAAGGTGAAATCTCAGAGTTGTTTTAATTTGCATTTCCCTAATGGCTAGGGACATTGAGCATTTTTTCATGTGTTTCAGGGCTTTACGGACCTCTTCTTTTGAGAACTATCTACTCAGTTCCTTTGCCCATTTGTGTATTGGGTTATTTGTTTTTTTGGGAGTTTTTTTCTTGAGTTCTTTATAAATTCTGGTAATTAGACCTTTGTCCAATGTATAGGATGGGAAGATTTTTTTCCCATTCCGTGGGGGTTTCCTTGACTCTGTTAATTGTTTCTTCTGCTGTACAGAAAGAAGCTTTTTAATTTCATGTAATCTATTCTTGTATCTATTCTTGTTGCAGTTTCTTGAGCAATTGGATCCCTATTAAGGAAATACTTTCCTATGCCTATATGATGGAGTGTATTGCCTATCTTGTCTTCTATAAGTTTTAAAGTTTCTGGTTTTATGTTGAGATATTTTATCCATTTTGAGTTAACTCTCATGCATATTGAGAGATGCAGGTCAGTTTTCACTTTTCTGCATGGGGATGACCATGTTTCCCAGCACCATTTATTGAAAAGGCTGTCCTTTTTCCAGTTTACTTGCTTTTCTCCTTTGTCGAAAATAAGGCGGCTATAGGTGTGTTGAAGTATTTCTGGGTCTTCTATTCTGTTCCAGATGTCTTTGGGCCTATTTTTGTGCCAGTACCAAGCTGTTTTTGCTACTACTGCCCTATAGTATAGCTTGAAGTCAGGGATTGTGATTCCACCTGCATTAGTTTTGCAGCTTAAGAGTGTTTTGGCTATGTGTGGTCTTTTGTGGTTCCATATGAATTTTTGGATCATTTTTTCTATGACAGAAAATATTTAAAAAAGTATTTGCACTAAAGTTTTAGAATTTTTTTCCTTATCATTATTACCTAAAAAATAATACTACAATTATTTAACAGCATTTGTATTGTATCAGGTATTATCCATAATCCAATATTTGGGAGGTTGAGTGTAGATTCCATGCAAATGTCACTCTATTTTATATGAGGGACTTGGTCATCCTGGATTTTAGTGTCCTTAGGAGGTCCAGAACTGATCTGCCATGGATCCTGAGGGATGGCCATGATTCATTTCTCTACTGAACCTGTGGGTAGTTTTGACACTGATGTCCTCCCCAGAATCCTAAAATTCATTGGGTCACTTTGTAGACCTTCTTTTTGCTTGCCGCTTACCAAAAACTATTAGAGAAAGTCAGGATGTTATGTTGAAAAAAAACCTTCACACTTATATCTAGCAGGATAAAGACCCAAATCATCAGTAAGATCTATGGGGCCCTCTGTGAGCTGACCCCATCTAGTGTCTGTCTGTGTTCCAGCCACACAAAGGCTTCTTTTAGTTCCTCAAACACACAAGTCTTCCCCCTGGTTGTGGGCTTTTACTTAGATCAGTCTCTCCCTTATCTTCTCCTACTTAACTCTTAGCCACTGGATTTCAACTTAAATATCACTTTCTGTGGGAGAGTGGTTGTTTATATAAAAGCCCCACTTCCATCTCACCCCTCTGGTGAGTCGTAGACCATGTACCTTACCACAGTTACAATTTTACATTTATTTTTGTGATTCTACATTTGATGTCACTTTGATAAACACACAGACTAGAAGTGTTTCTGCTTTTCCTTGTACCCTCAACAACTCTACTGTGTCCAACACATATCTGGTGTGGAATAAGCAGAGTGGACATCTTATAAGGGGCACTTTTATTAGTCATAACTCCTAAAGCAAATGATTTTTAGACACCTTCAACTACTTTTAAATTTTTTTATATTGACATGAAATCTCTTTCCCTAATGTTCGTCCATGGTGTCCGGCAAATGAATGTATTTCCAGGGTGGTACTGTCATATTCAGCATGATACAGTAGAAAGAAGATAGTTGTGGAGGTAACTCTACCTGCAGCCACCAGAATTAGGGGCTTATTGTGTATCTGGTGGTGCACTTATCTGTGAAGTGAGAATAATAATAATTGCTTTACCTAGTACAGTTTAAAAAGCCTTTTTCTGAGCACCTCTTGTTCTCCATATATTGTACTAGTATTTGGGATAAAAAATGAATAATGTGTGATATCCTTGAAGAGTTTCCAGCCTATTGTTGTTAGGTGCCGTCAAATCGGTGTCTGACTCCTAGCCATCCTATGTACAATAGACGAAATGCTATTGTCAGTGATTCTCTGCTATTCATAGGGTTTTCAATGGCAGATTATTATTTTTTTCAAGGGGGTGAGTGGGTTTCCGGGTCCATCTCCCAAGCCTACAGCACCTGGTATTCCCAGATGGTCTCCCATTGAAGTACTAACTAAGCCCAACCCTGCTTAGCTTCTGAGATCTGATGGGATCCGATGCCACAGTAGTATGGCTGCAGGCATCAGCCTATTAGAGAAGTCTAAAAAATATCTCAGGCAGCATTTTTGTTAGGAATATGATTTACTGAGGGAATGATGTGAGTTTTTCCTATTCTCATGTAATAAATAATAAACAGTCATGAATGTGGTGGAATTTAGATTATTTCTAGTTTGTAACCCAAGGTAAGCAGGCAGGCATTTAGCCACTGCTTCCGAGAGAGTTGTGACTCAGGAGTGTATCAAGGTCCCCTGAGGACAGAGTAGGCAGGGGAGATTCGTAGAAGAATTACAAGTTGTGTTGCTGGCAGTCAAGGGCTTTGTTGGGGACTCGTGGCCATGGAAACCTGCCTGCTGGAACTGCACTATATCCTGTTCTGTGTAGCCTTCTGTATGTACATGCTTCTTTCCCTTCATGTAAATAGATTTTCATCCTTGTGTGTGTTAGTGTCTTTCCATCATTCCCTTCATCCTGTACCAGTCGCATAAAGAGATGTACACAGATAGTGCTCATTTAGGCATATGAGGTTCTGTATGAGAGAAGGCTCCTATGTACCACAGTAGGAGTATAAATGGTTACAACCTCTTTGGAAAACTGGCATTAACTAACACTGAAGATATGTATTCCTATGATTCTGCCTTTCTGCATTTAGCAGTACACACAGCAGAAGTGTGTCTGTATGTTCATCAAAAGACATGAGCTGGAAAAGCCATAGCAACATTATACAGTTTAGCCCCAAACTAGAAACTATCCAAATGCCCATCAATGGTAAACTTGATAAAAAATTCAGTTGTATTTATATACGGGAATACTTTACAGAAAGGAAAAGAAACAATTTATGACAAAAGATATAATAAAGATGACTGCCATTTGTCTAAAATACAAGAACAGATAAAACAAAGTTAGGCATTAAAAATCAGGGTATTTAACTACCCTGACAGGGACTGGTTACTAGAAGAGATTACGAGGTGGGGTTCCTTAGGGTACAGATAATGCCCTGTTTCTTGATCTGGGAGCTATTCATTATGCTTTATATTTGTGACTCATACACTTAGTTGTATGTGAGGTTATATTTCAATGTAAGTTTTAAAGATGGTTGTATTTTTTTTTTAAATGAACTCAAGACTCCTAAAATCATTGGGTTATGTGAGTAAAATGTGTTAGGTTACCATCTAGGAAGAATGTTGTTTTGTTACATATTTGAAATTGGCACTTGGTTTAGAAAGCAGTCATCAAGCTAGCAGAGAACATCTTTGATCCAGTGTTCCACAGATGATAATGCTTGTTCCAGTAATTGCAGAACTCTTGAGATAAGCTGATTCAGAATCTGCTCCCCTAGCTTTCTCCTGTTGTGGTGGTTATTTTTCTTTTCACGTGGATCTGACAATCTTAAATATGAAAGAGTTCACTTTTATTATGTAAATTTCTCTTGACAGTTTAACCACAGAATCAGTATCCCTGCAGAAAATTGCTGGCTATTCCTTGAAAATCTTGTAAAAGAAGAAACTGGAGAATGAGTACATTTTCATCATACAGTCACATTTTTAACTCTAAAGTTGTTAAACTTTCTCATTTCTAGCAGACGCACTATTTAGGCAGTTCACATAAAATTAGGAAATACCAGATACTACAGATGGCTTCTAAGATAAATATAGTGACTTTTTTTTCGGTGCTGGGGATCAAATCCATGCTAGACAAGCACTCTACCACTGAGCTACAGCCAAGCTCTGCAGTGACTTTTAAAAAAATTATACATTGTCTTGGTCACCAACTTGTATCAGTTTCTTGAAGTCTTGTCCTAACAGCCATCACCAGCAGCCTTCCCAAGGTACTGGGTTTGCACAGTGGTAGGAGCATAAGCTCCAAACTGTAGTCTTAGCTCCTTTATATTAGGCCAGCTCTTAGCTTTTGGAAAGAGTGGCTCTGGTTCTAGGCTCTGTCCTGGTTCACCTCTGTCCATGTCTCTACCTAGGAGATAAGGGATCCGTGGGGCTAAGGAATTTGTGGTTCTTGTGGAATCCCCAAAAGAGCTTTGGGCCACTTCCAGAGCTCTCATTACTCACTGTGATCCTCCTGGACTGAAACTGTCACTTGTCCTTTATAGGCCCAAAAGTTGGTGTGTTAGTCAGCTTCGAATGAGGCTGAATTGAAAGTAATAGACTAATTAACTTGATGAAGGAAATATCATGAGGGTGGAATAGTGTTATGGGTGTATGTTGGTTGTCGCTTGCTGCTTTTAGCCAGATTTATGGTGAAAAAAGGAGAAAATGGTAGAAAAGAAAGGTCTGAAAAGTGTTCAGTTTAAAGAAGAAAAAAGCTGTGGCTTGTCTATCGTAAGTGCAGATAGGGATGGTTTGGGCAAGGAAGCCATAATTGTTGAAGAGATAAATGCCATTAAAGAGAATAGGAGAAATACTTGTGGGGCACAGAAGGAGCTGGGCAGGGCTCTCCCATCTAAGACTCCAGGGAGTGAAACAGAAAATCCATTTGAAAGGAGAGTATCTGAAAAGTGAACACCTCCAGGATGTCCTGCTGCAAAAGGGCCACCCAGGTAATTGATTTCTCCATATGGACATACAGAGGATACTGCAACCATGGTCCACAAGTGCGTAACTACTGCTTGAGGTTTCAGTAGACCTGTTTTCACCCATGTGGTGCTGGTTTTGCAGGCAAACAGAATGCAAGAGTTAAGGGGTTATGGAGGCTGCCACGAAATTTCCAGAAGATAGCTTGTAAGGGCAAGCAATGTGAACCAGGGTCAAATGCCCTGCAAGGAGCCACTCAGAGGTTGATACATGAAGCTTTGAGGATGGAGCCTAAGCAGCAGCAGAGACCCCAGGATATTGGAGATGTCAGCAAACTAAGACATCTGTTAAGGAAAGCTACTGGCAATGAGTGGAGCTAGCCCAAGAGGGCCATGGGTACAGAGCTGCTCAAGCATGTTCAAGACCACATGATGCCAATTTCCAGACAACAGGTATGCCAGATGCCAGACATGGAGCCACAGGATTTTTTGTCCACTGAATTTCCAGTCTTGCTGTGGACTGATCTTTCCTTTCTGTGCCCCAATTCCTCTCTTGGAATGGGAATGCTTACTCTGTGCCACTGTATGTTTGAAGTATGTAACCCATTTTTTATTTTGTGTGGGTTCACAGCTAAGTTTGCTTTGAGTCTCAGTGGAAACTTTGGACTTAGACTTTTGAACAGAGTTGAGACTGTTAAGACTTTGGGGACTCTTGAAGTTGGAGTGAGTACAATTTGGATTACAAGATGGGCCTGACCTTTGGAGGCCATGCAGAGTGTGATAGTTTGAATCTAAAATGTCCCCCAAAGGTCATTTATTTTAACATTTGGTTCCCAGCTGGTGGCACTGTTTATGAAGGCTACGAACATTGAAAGATGGGTTCTAGCTTTGTGGAAGCAGTTTCCTGGGGGTGGACCTTTGGAGTTTACCTTAGACCTGCACTTCTAGTTACTCTCTCTCTGCTTCTTGATCACTAGAATGTGGAGAGGTCATCTGCCACCTGCCTCATGGCCTGCCCCACCACTGTGCCTGCCCCATCTCTATGGACTAAAATCCTCTATCTCTGAACCTCCAACAAATATTTTCTCCCATAAGTTTGCTTGGTCAGTTTCTCTGTACAGTGATGCACCAGCTGACTAATACACTCACTATGTGCATTATCAGCCCTATTGACCTAGCGGGAGAATGGGAAATGGAACTGTTCTGATAGTTAGTTCTGGGAAAACAGAAATAACTACAGGAAACAGATCTTTTTAGGAAAAGATCACATAGAGCAGAGGCCTTTTTTTCAAGTTAGAGCTGAAAGGGTCCTGCCACTTATTGATTTCATCCATGTAGTCATGACTTAGCAATTTACTGAATGCCTGCTCTGTACTAGGCACTGGAATCTGGTGTTGAACCAGACCTCTGGTCTCAAGAGAATCACAGTCTGATGGAGGAGTGAACAGAAGGCTGTCCAGTGAACAGGAGGCTGATGGCTGTGCTAAAGATGAATACACTAGGCCATGAGCATATTCACTGATTGCTGTGTGCTGTGTGTGGATCAGAATATTATGTTTCTATGCATCATTCACAAGACCGAAGACATAGTATCAAACTTTATAATATCAATTGTGAGAGCAGCAATTTTATTTTAAAATCTATATTCTCTGGCCGGGCGTGGTGGCGCACGCCTGTAATCCCAGCGGCTCGGGAGGTGGAGGCGGGAGGATCGCAAGTTCGAGACCAGAGGTAGTCTGCGTAACTTAGCGAGACCCTGTCTCAAAAAGTAAAAGAAATGGGCTGAGGTGCAGCTCAGTGGTCCAGCACTTGCAGAGCATGCAGGCGCGAGGCCCTGGGTTCAACCCCCTAGTACCGCAAAAAAAAAAAAACAAAAAAACTATATTCTCTTTCTTTGCTTGGACATCTCTCATTCCATATCATTGAGACCTTTAATTTGGCTCTTACTCTCCATTTCACTCCAAGTCTATAATATTGGGTAACTGTCTTCATTTCTTCCCCCATTTCCCCTGTGGTTTAGATACTTGAATGGTCAGAACAAACAGATGACTTTAAAAGGATACTTTTCACTTATCAAGGCATCAGTTAATATCTTCATCTGGAATAATAATATGGCATGACCTATTGCCCATGTGCCTGCAGCTATATCACTGTGGCATCCAATCCCATCAGATCTTGGAAGCTAAGCAGGGTCAGGCTTGGTTAGTCATTGGATGGGAGACCGCCTGGGAACTCCAGGTACTTTAGGCTTGGGAGACAGCCTCAGCAACCCACTCCCCAAAAGAATCAGCCATTGAAAACCCTGTGAATAGCAGAGAAGCATGACAGTAGTGTTTCATCTGTTGTACGTAGGGTCCCTATGAGTCGGACACCAACTCGATGGCAACTAACAACCCCCCCTCCCCATGTATCTGCCAGTTTATCATGCTGTAGGGGCTTGTGTGTTGCTGTGATGCTGAAAACTATGCCACTGGTATCTCAGATACCAACAGGATTACCTATGGCAGACAGGTTATTTTCCTTAATCGTTTCTAGCTTTTCTGCAGAAAAGGAGCAGGAAGGCAGTGTGCTTTTCATGAATTTGAGTGCTTATTTACCTGTGTCATGATAGTTTTCCATTGAGGACTTATGTGTTCTGAGTAGTACTGGTGATTGAGAGTGAGTGCATTTTGTGTTTGAAAAGAATTAAATTGAGGATGGTAGATTGCATCCTTTATCCACTTTGACTGTTTTGAGAATGTTAAATCTACATTTCCTGCCATTTCAGAGGAGACTGTAGTATAGATATGAAGGAAGTAGTAAGGCACCAAACCATTACCCATCACCACCCTCCCAATTGCAGGAAATTATTGCCAATGCTTCTCCAGCCTGATTCAAAAATTTCAGAGTAACGTCTAAAGGAGTTTAAAGATCACTGCTGCCTTGAGTTTTAGCTCAGTGCATGGATGTGGGCTGGATGAATATCCAGTTGATTTGGATGAGGAATTCTTTTGAGAAGTATATGTGGAGAATCTTACTGTTCATACCAACCTGAATCTTGCCACTTTTACTTAACATTTATGATTAACATTTCCATCCCATCAAAATCCCTTTGCATAATAGTCATGAATATGCCATCATTCAATAGCTCTATTGATGCGCATGCAAATTATTTGTAACTTAAAATATTTTCAGTGACTTTCTATGTATATTTGTCTGAATCTTTTTTCCCTTTAAGATGGCTGCCTAAAGGACAAATTATTGGATAAAAACATACACTATTTTAAGGATTATGATATATGCCATTAAATTGTCCTCAGTAATCATAATAATTATGTTCCTATTAGCAATGCATCCAAATACCTAATGTATTTTAAAAAATTTAATCCTACTATGAGCATTAATAGTTAAGATTTTTTCACTGTTTTGATAGTTAAAAATATTTTCTAATTTGATTTTCTATTTCCTGAGTCACCAATTATAGTTACTGCATGCCTACAAAAAAATCATGCAGATTTATTAATTTCTTTGGTCTATTTTGTGACTTGATTCTGTTTATGACCTTTGTGTCTCCCTTTTTGTTTCAGCATTTTTGTTTTAAAGTTGTTTTTTGTGAGTTTGTAATATATTTTATATTAGATGCCATGTTGGTAATACTTCCTTTTAAAAACCCATTTTATTGAAGTATAATTTATTGAAGTATACAATGGAATGTACCCACTTTAGGTGTGTTGTACCATGAGCTGTACAAATATACCCCCATATATTTTTCCGTTTCTGTTTTATTGACTATGCAAAGGCATTTGACTGTGTGGACCATAACAAATTATGGATAACATTGGGAAGAATGGGAATACCAGAGTACTTAATTGTGCTCATGAGGAATCTGTACATGGACCAGCAGGCTGTTGTTTGAAAAGAACAAGGAAACACTCCTTGGTTTAAGGTCAAGAAAGTTGTGTGTCAGGGCTGTATCCTTTCTCTGTACCTCTTTAATCTCTATATTCAGCAAATAATCTGAGAAGCTGGACTTTATGAAAAAGAACTTGACATCAGCATTGGAGGAAGGCTCATTAGCAGCCTGTGTTATGCAGATGACATAATTCTGCTTGCTGAAAGTGAAAAGAACTCGAATCATTAACTGATGAAGATCAAAGAACACAGCCTTCAGTATGGATTGTGCCTCAACATCAGCAAAAAGTTTACTTTTTTTCTTACCATTTATAGTCAGATCTGTTTTTATTTTCTCTTCAAATTTTGAATCAATGTTTTGTTGACTACATAAAAATAGTTAGAAAGTGTTCCCAGTTCTTTGAAAAAGAAAGTTTATATGCTTTGGAAATATTTTTACTAAATTGGTATTTTCTTCCTTATGTATTTGGAAGAATTCATTTGTAAAACCATTTGGTGCTAGGTATCGTGGGTTCATGTAAGTTTAAATAATT
>VMDO01008378.1:0-84442 GCA_007922755.1 Pedetes capensis
TGTGTGTGTGTGTGTGTGTGTGTGTGTGTGTGTGTGTGTGGTACTGGGGATTGAACCCAGGACTTCGCACTTGTATGCTTTGCAAGTGCTGGACCACTGAGCTGCACGCCCAGCCCATTTTTTTTCACTCTTTTGAGACAGGGTCTGGCTAAATTACGAAGACTGCTTCCAGTCTCGAACTTGCGATCCTCCTGCCTCTGCCTCCCCAGCCACTGGGATTACAGGCCTGCACCACTGCGCCCAGCTAAATTGTTAATTCTTAACCACTGAATGATTACCTGTTAGCCACCCACTCTGCTTCTGTACCATGCTGCTTGCACAATAGAACTATTACCTGAGTGATTGTTTGCTATAGAACTGCTTGGTTTTTTGTTCCTGTTCTCATGATACAAATCACACTAGAAACTTGGAAATTGTGTACAAATCTTATAACATTTAGAGATTGTCAGCTTGCCAAAATTTGCCTTCATAAGCCCCCAGTAACTGTTCTTCAGGGCCACGGGTTTTGGAGAAACACTAGTCCTTCGTAGCTGGCTCAAGAAAAACTCCCTTCCAATTGGCTTTTTGCTCTTTGTGGTGTGTTTCTGACCTCAGGCTACAACAATAACACTGTGGCGTCAGATCCCATCAGATCTCAGAAGCTAAGCAGGGTGGGGCCTGATTAGTACTTGGATAGGAGACCACCTGGGAACACCAGGGGCTGTAAGCTTGGGAGAAGGATCCCAGCAACCCACTCCCAAAAAACAATCAGCCATTGAAAACCTTATGAATACCAGAGAAGCACAATAGTGTATCCTCTGTTGTACATAGGGTTGCTATGAGTCAGACACCGACTCAATGACAGCTAACAACAACAAAGGGTGGGTGCAGTGATAAAGTACTTACCTAGCATGCACAAGGCCTTAGGTTCAATCCCCAATTACTGCAATAAGATAAAAGTAGTAGTAGTAGTAATAATAATAACAAGCTGGGTATGAGGCATGCACCGGTGGAAGCTGAGGCAGAAGGATTGTTTGAGCCCGAGAGTTTGAAGCCAGCCTGAGCAACACAGAGAGATCTTGTCTTTTTCCAAAAATGATTCTCTTTGATGGAGATGTAGCTTGGTAGTAGAGTGTGTGCTTAGCATGCAAGCGGCTCAGGCTTCAATACCCAGCATCTAAAAATAACAATAATAGTTAATAGTTCTTGGGCACTCAATCAAATGCTTTTTGTGTGCTCATTTCATCCTCATAGCTAATCTGAGTTAAAAAGTGTTACCTAATTTTACAGAGCCTGCAGCTGTAGCCCTGTGGCATCCGATCCCATCAGATCTCGGAAGCTAAGCAGGGTCAGGCCTGGTTAGAATCTGGATGGGAGACCACCTGGGAACACCAGAAGCTGTAGGCTTGGGAGAAGGACGTGTCAACCCCCTCCCAAAAATCAATCTGCCATTGAAAACCCTATGAATAGCAGAGAAGCACTGACTAGTGTTTCCCCTGTTGTACAGAGGGTCGCTATGAGTCGGATACCGACTGGACGGCACCTAACAACAACAACAACAATTTTATAGAGAAGACAATCTGTGAGGTGGAGTGACTTTCCTAAGGTCACACAACCAGTACATGCAGAGGTAGGTTTCAGCTTCCAGCCTGTTGCCTCCAAAGTTTGGATTCATACCCTGGCTCTAGAAGCAGTGGGTTTGGGGGTGCTGCAGGGCATTGCTGTGCTGCCCTCCTCCCACTTCTGCATGATTTACAGGACCTCCTGACACAAAGAAAGTGAGTGGAATGGCCTCCCCCTGCACGGAGCAGTGGAGAAGAGAAAGTGCTACTCTTGGTTTTCAGAGCAACTTTACCTCCACTAGCTCCTGTGAGGAGCCTCTCATTTGATTGGGGTTTACAACACTCGTGTAAAGAGGGTCAGTTGTGCCCTCCACTGACAAGGAACTTGGGGTCAGGCTGTTTGGCCTTTCATTGCCAGGCTCTGGGGCATGGTGGGTACTGCTGCCGAGGCTCCACTCCATTGGTGCCCTCGGGTGCTCCCCACTTCCCAGCTCACCCCTTGACTGGTCATCCCCCCATCCTTCCCACTCTCAGGTTTGCTGGCTCAGGCCTCCTTCCTGGCTGAGAGAATGGGAGAGGAGGGCTTTCAGAAGAATGAAGGCTGGAGAGGCTGGGACTTGGCTGTCATCAGAGAGGCCTGGGGTTGGGTTTGGGGGTGGGGAAACCATGCAGTTGTGTTCAATGTGCCTGGGATTGCTTTCTGTGATCACCATGCCTTCAGTTGGGAACATATGGTCATAGTTTTGTGCAGAGTGGGAGACTACAGGGCAAGGGTTAGGGTGGGAGTGGGAGATTTTGGGATTGTGTGCCCATGATGATTGTGGGGCAATGCCTGTGTGTGGGCCTGTGGATGGGTGACTGCAGGATGGCAGCATGAATGTATGTGGTGACTGTGCCCATTACAGCGTCCTTTGGGGAAATGAGGCACTGGCTGCAGTGACTCATGGTCAGGGATGTGTATGATCCTGTGTGTGATTGTGACTGTGTGCCCGATTGGGGGCTGGTTTGTGTGACTGCAGTGGCTGAGGGGTGGGGAGTGCTCACAAGCAGATGTATGGAGTGTCCTCAGTGACTGGGGTTGCGTATGTGTTCATTCATCCACTGAGTATGCTACCTGGGGCTATATATCTCTGTCTAGTGCAACGGGGTGAAAGATTAACACCCAGGGCAGCCCAGTATACCCTTGTAAGGTATGCCCGAGAAAAAGTTGGGTTTTGGAGGCTGCTGGTCATTTTCTGACTTACCCCTGAAATATTCCAGGGGAGGAGGTTGGCAACATTTCAGCTGCTGCTTGTTTTGACAGCTGCTGCCAGTCAGAGGGGAGCAAGGGAGCAAGGGCAAGGCCTGCCAGCAGGCTGTTTGCAGTGGGTGCTAGGCAGCAGGTGGCAAGGATGGCATTCTGAAGGGCCCTCCCTTCCCTTCCAACCCCTTGCCCTGGAGCTGGCCCTGGGCAGTTTCCCAAGACTGAATACTTAACCCCTCCTAGCATCCCCTAAGCCCTTCTTTAGGCTCAATCACTGAATCCCCCAGGGTCCCAGAAACTCCTCCACCTCTAGGCCTTTATCCTAGCTCTTCCCTCTGCCTAGAACACCCTTTCCAGTATTCACATCTGGGCTTCTACTCTCTGCAGGGTCTCAACTCACATGTCATCTCCTGGGGGGGGGGGGCGCTCCTCCTAATCCTAACCCCAACCCCACACTCTCCCACTCTGCACAAAACCAAGACCATATGTTCCCACTCCCACCCCCAACTCAAGGCCTCTCTGATTAAAGCCAAGTGCCAGCCCCTTGGGCCTGTTGTGTAGCGCAGCAGCGTTCTTCTGCGATTAAGTCAAAGCCCTCCTCCCCTGACAGAGGGACTCTGGAAAAAAGAAATCAGAGGGAGAATGCCTGAGGCCCAGGTCTGACAAGGGGCCCAGCAGCTTCCTATTTGGGGAGAAAGACTTCAGGGTTGAAGTCTGCCCCTGGCACTGGTGGGCCGAGGACTTGGGGAAGGGGGGATGCATTGCCGTGGACAGAAGCTGGCTGGGGGTAGGGTGGGTGACAGGTGGAGCTCGTGGGAGACCCCAGGAACCTTGCAGTGTGGGGTGGAAAACGATATTAAACACGGACTCAATCTTACAGCCTTAAGTCCCCTGGCAGTCCTCCCACCGTCCTTCCCTAACCCCAGCCGCTGGCCCCCAAGCCCCAGGCTGTCCCCTGACGCATGGGGTGTGGCCGATAACCCTCCTCCTTCAGCCGGCGCCCTGCCCCACCCCTTCACGACAGCTGCGGGGACACCAAGAGGGTGGCCGCGCTCCAACCCTCCCTGCGCGGTTGAGGATCTGAATGGACCGACCCTTCCCAATCACGTGCGGGCGAGGGGCGCTGGGTCCCTCTGGGCGCCCCTCCCCCAAATCTTGATCCTTCTGGGCTGGACAGGGAAAGTGCTCCCTGGGGGCTGTAGAGGGCTTCCCACCCCCGCACTCAGGACCGGGAGAAGGGGAGGTGAAGAGAAGGTTCGGGAAGAGCTCGGGGCTGGCTGGTTTTGGAAACGCCTCTAGGTTGCCCCCCCCCCCAGGCTGGCTGGGGAGGGGCGGCCTCTCCCAGCCCCAGGGCCGCGCGGCCAGCTCCCTCCTCCCGCGGGCTGGCGCCCGGGCCAAGTGGGCGCGCCCGGCCCGGGGCGGCCGGTATCCGGTGTCGGCTGCAGCTGGCAGTGCTGCGGCCACGGGCGCCGGAGCAGCGGCTGGGCGGGCAGGCTATTAATAACGCGCGCGCCGAGCCCGGGGTCGCGCAGCCATGGCCAGCCCGGAGCCCCGGCGCGGCGGGGACGGCGCCGCACAGGCCTCGAGGTAGGACTGTGCAGGCCCCGCGTCGCCGCCCCTCTGGGGAAGGGGTTCCGGCCTGCCGGGTTCCCTTCCCCCACCCGTGGATTCTCTCGCCTGGCTGTGGGTAGTGGTCCAGGCACGGTAGGGCATGGGGCGGAGCCACCCAGGGCAGGGAGGTGGGGAGTCGCGGCGGGGGTCCTGGCAACTCCTTTGGTCCGTGGCTTTGTATGAGACCCCTCCCCCTCCCACAGGCTGCGTGAGAATTAACTCTTTCAGGCTCTCCACCGCTCAGAATCCACTTGGCTTATCGGCCAAAGGCAGTACTCGCTTTCCTCCATTGATCATTCCAGATGTCAGCTGGGGAGGGGGGCAACCAATTGTGAATTCGCTGCGTGGAAGCCACTTGGTGCAAAGGTGGGCATCTGCCAGCTTGAAGTTAAAGAGTCGGTTCAGGCAGCTTGTTCTTTCCCGTCTGGCTTGGGATGGGGGTGGGGAGGGTCCACTGTCCCAGTCCAGCAGGAGGGTAGGCCACCCCATCTTTCTATACTGTCCTTGGGAGAAAGAGACCTGTGGCTGAGAGGCTAGGAGTGAGTATTTCTGCCCCAGGTCACACTGTGACTCTGGGACTTCCCAGTGTACCAAGAGGTGAAGGTGCAAACACACACCTCCCTTGGCACCATCTCCACTGTCACATGAGAAGACAAAACTGAGCATGCGCATATGTGTATACTTGCCTGTATTGCTGTATGCATATACAAATACATATGAGTCAAGACACATGGTCTCTCGCCTGCACCATGTCACACACACTCCCAGCCACAGCCCTGATAGACAGCCTTAGGGAGCTGTTAGAGTTCTCTGGGGACAGGGACAGAGTGGCAGAAGTAGGCTGCCCGGGGCCCCGGGAAGCCTGAAGTCAGCCCCAACTGAGCTGGCTCCCTCTCTACTTAGCCTCCCATTATCTACTTCTTTACCATCTCAGTAGAGAGGCAGATGTGTGAGGACAGCGTTCTGGCACCCAAGGTTGGGTGACTACCTGGCCTGGCATTCAGGAGACTTAGGTTCTACTTCTAGCTTTGTCACTTGACCTGGGGCAAGTTTCTTCTTCTTTTCTCTTTTCCTTACTTTTTCTTTTCTCTTTCTCTCTACTTTTTTCCTTTTTTTTTTTTTTTTTTTTTTTTTTTTTTTTTTTTTTTTTTTTTTTTTTTTTTTTTTTTTTTTTTTTTTTTTTTTTTTTTTTTTTTTTTTTTTTTTTTTTTTTTTTTTTTTTTTTTTTTTTTGTGAGACAGAGTCTTGCTGTGTAGCTCAGGTTAGCCTGGAACTCAATATGTAGATGAAGCCGGCCTCAAACTTGAATCAATTCTCTTGCTTCAGCCTCCTGAGTGCTGGGATTACAGGTGTGCCTACCACATCCTGCTTACCTGGGGCAAATGTCATCCTTGGAGTTCCTTCACTTTCTGCCTCCCTTCCAAGGGCCCCACCCTAAGACCCCTGGCAGAAGGAGAACTATACTTTTCCTTAGGAAATTCACCATTGAGGAGATAGATGCATGCACTTCTGTAATGCAAAACGGTAATTGTGAAGATGGGCTGCACTGAGAAGGTCATCAGGACACAGGTGGGGCTTGTTTGGGAGATGGAGTTTAAGCAGTGCTTGAAAGTTGAATAGAAATTGGTTAAGTTAGTAGATTTGGGGTAGGAGAGGCCGAGGATCAAACCCAGGGCCTCATGTGTGCTAGGCAAATGCTTTGTCTCTGAGCCATATCCCAAGCCCTAGAAAGATGTTTTGACTGCTATGACCCAAATATATGTGCCATAGCCTCATGCCTACCATAAGCAGTGTGGTAAGTACTGAAGCCTTCTCCAGGTTCCATCCACCACTTAGATGAGCGGTGGAACTCTGAGTTTTTTACTGCTGTCATGCTTTGGCTTCCTCATCTGTGCAATAAGGATAATAAGCAAGCATTCTGTAAGCATGTATTCATGGAAAATGCTTAGAATAGTGCCTTGAAGATGGTTAATTTATTCTAAGGTGGTGGGGTCTGGAAGAGCATGATGCCAGGGCATGGACTGGGAAATCAGAGACTTCTGAGTAGCAAGGTGGGCCAGGCTGGCTGAGCAGGTGTTTCTACCTGGCGCTAGGAGCTCTACCTTCCCAGGTAGCACAGGGCTGCTCTCTAAGGCAGATGGTGTTTGGGAAGATGTACGTCTCAGCCAGATCCTTCAGACATTGTGGGCTCAGAGTGGGAGGTGTGAGAAGTTAACACATGTTCTGGGTTGTCAGGCACTGGATGGGTTGCAGGAATAATGAGAGCTGAGGCTAAAAAAGGTAAGTTGAGGCCACATCTTTTAGACTTTGAAACCATGAAGTAAAACAACCTTACCTTGTAGCAAGCTCACTGAGGCACTGTATAGACTGGGATGAAGAGAAGCAAGATAGCTTATTGGATGGCTGCTACAAAGCTCAAGAGAGAGATTAGTTGGACCAGGGCCCTGGCAGTGGGATGGAGAAGGCGGGTGGAGACTGGAGACTTTCTGATGTAGAAAGGTCAGTTCTCAGCAAGTTGGCTAAATCGGGCAGGGAAAGAGTGATCTAAAGATTTCTTGCTAGTCAACCTAGATGTGTTTCTCTGTGCCAGAGAATATGCACACAGCAAGCTTTAGGAGAGCAATATTTTTGGGGCAACTGAGTTTGAAGTATCAAGTGGCATCAGGTGAAAATAACCAAAACCCACCTCCTCTCTGGCAGAGTGATGTGAATGGACTAGTTGACTGTTGAGGTCATCTTCAAGTTTAAAATTTTGGTCAGGGGCTGACTGGAAAGAAGCCAGTGATGCCTGTTGCCTGACGAAGCACATTTTTGTGGTTTCCAGAGGGTTGCTCTGACCTGCAGGAGGAGAAATGAGGGACTCATGACGTGTTAGATAGGAGGAGAGATTACCTAATGATTTAGAAGAAAAATAACCTTTATTGGGAACTTGGAGTTAAGATAGAGGTTAAGAGCCGAGCATGGTGACGTTTGTCTATAGTCCCAGCACTTGGGAGGCAGAGTCAGGAGGATGGCCACAAGTTTAAGTCCAGTCTGGGCCACACAGTGAGATCCTGTCTCAAACAAACAATAAACAAACAAATAAAAGATAGGCGATTCTCTCTCTTGAGAAGCCTGCATCCGTCTTAGATGATTCTTGTCTGAAGTATCTCTTTTTCCTCTCTGAATGCCCATGTTTAAATCTAAAGCATGTACTCTTATCCCTAATTAATAAACTCGCTTTGTTTCAAAAAAATTTTTTTAAATTAAAAGTGGGCTGGGGATGCAGCCCAGTGGTAGACCACTTGCAAAGTATGTGTGAGGCCCTGGGTTTAGCCCTCAAGTACCACAAAAAAACCAACAAAACAAAACAACAAAAAAACCCAAGCTTAGGGACTTGGGGTGTAGCTTGTGGTAGAGCACTTGCCTAGCATATAAGCTTATAGTTACCATGTGTGAGGCCTTGGGTTTGATCCCCAGCACCACCCCCCATAAAAGACCCTTTGTATGTATGTATGTATGTATGTATGTATGTATGTTAGGTGCTGTCAAGTTGAGTCTGACTCATAGCGACCCTACGTACAGCAGATCGAAACACTTCCTGATTCTGTGCCAGGCACAGGATCTTATTTATGTTAATGCCCATTGTTGCAGGCACTGTGTCAATCCACCTGGTGGAAGGTTTTCCTTTTTTTTGTTGACCTGCCACTCTCCAAAACATGATGTTTTTCTCTAGGGTTTAGTCCGAAATATATAAGACTCCATCTAGCCATCCTTCCTTCTAAGGAGCACTCTTGTTGCACTTCTTCTAGGACAGATCTGTTGGTTCTTTTGGCAATCCATGGTATATTTAATAATCATCCCCAGCACCATAATTCTTGAAAGACCCTTTACTATACCAATAAGTCAAATTCTTTGATTCATATTGCTTTACATTTATACTTTATAACTAATGCACACTGTTTCCTTGAGCAAGGTAATCTCTTTTAACCTCAGTTTTATCATCTACAAAATGGGGATAATACATATAACTACCTCATAGAATTGTTATGAACATTAAATGAGTAGATAAGTGGGTGTAATTTGTTGTTATTTTTATGATATTTAGTAATTTCAAAAAACTCAGAATCTGGGCACCATAGTTCATGCCTGTAACCCTAGTGACTGGGGAGGCTGAGGCAGGAGGATGACAAGTTTGAGGCCAGATGCAGCCTGAACAACTTGGTGAGACCCTATCTCAAAATGAAAAAAATTAAAAAGGGACTAGAAGTGCAGCTCAGTGGTAGAGCAGTTGCCTGGCATGTGCAAGGCCCTGGGTTCAATCCCCAGTACTGAAAAAAAAAAAAAAAAGAAAGAAAGAAAAAAGAAGAGAAAGAAAGAAACCTGCTCAGAAATATAAGAAGTAACAAGAAGTAAGATACACTTGAAACAGGAAAAGGTCAAGCCTTTTGAGGTTCAAAGAAGGAGGACAGCATTCCCCAGCAGGAATATATGGTACTGGCAGACATAGGCAGCTGGGTCAAGGAGCTCTTACATTGGAATCACAGTATCTAAATGTAGGAGCCTTTGACAAGCTAGCAAATGGGCCAATTCTAACAAGATGAAATTTTACAGTAATAACAAGTATGGCCTGGCTGGGCACAGTGGCACACGTCTGTAATCTCAGTGATTTGGGAGGCAGAGGTGGGAGGATTGTGAGATGGAGGCCAGAGGTAGCCTGTGTAACTTAGCAAGACTTTGACTCAAAGTAAAAAATTAAAAAACAAAATGGGCTGGGGGTGCAGCCCAGTAGTAGAGTCCTTGCAAAGTATGTGCAAAGTCCTGGGTTCAATCCCCAAGTACTGCTAAAAAAAAAAAGAGTGATGTGGCTTGGTGGCTTGGATGACTAATTAATTCCATATTTCAAAATAGCTAGAAGACAGGATTTTGCATATTTGCAAAGAATAAATACATGTTTGAAGTGCAAATTACCCCAAGTTGACTAGCATACATTGTATACCTGTATTTAAATGTTCCACTGTGATCTACAAATAAGGACAATTTTGTATGTCAATAAAACATTTAAAAAATCTATTAAAAAGGGACATGTGGCTTAAAAGCACTGGATGTGGAAAAGACTTAAGGATTTTAGTCAAACTTAGCACTTGTCAGGAACGTGATAGAGCTGGACTGTATGCAAAAGGAGTCTTGGCTGACTAAATAGGACTATAGTGTCCTGGGATGTCACTGCTCTGAGCAACCTGGGGTACTGTTTTCAATACCTATCCCCAAGGGACAGTGACAATCTGGAGCCTGGTCAGAAGGAAGTGACCCTAATGAGGAGAGCACTGGAAACTTGGCATGCATGGAGCTACAACCCCAGCTCCCAAGTTATCTTTAAGTGGAGCTTTGTTTTGTTTTGTTTTGTTTTGTGACAGGGTCTCACTATGGAGACCAAGCTGGCCTAGAACTCATGATCCTCTTGCCTCAGCCTCCTGAGTACTGGCGTCACAGGCATGTGTCACCATGCCTGGCTTTAAGTGTTTAAAGAACTTACATGGAAAAGCGGTTAGACTTGTCTGATTCTAGAAGGGAGAATCCAGCCCAGCGGGTATGAAATTCAAGGAAGAAGGTTCTGCCTCTGTGATAATTTTGCTGTGACTGCGGAAAACACAGTAGTGGCTCAGGTGTGAGCCTCCTGGTCTGAAGTTAAGTAGGCAGAGACCAGTCAGTGATGTGGTGGTGTTTTTCAGGGGCTGGTAAACAGTGGACTGTGTGGTTGGGGTAGATCTACAGAAAAGAGGGAGCAGACAGGTGACCAGCAAGATCTGAGAACCTGCTCCCATCTGGATCTGTGGCTGATGGCTCTGGTAACAAGCCATCCTGGCATTGTGGCTGCCCTTTCACTTTAAATCATTTCTCTTGCAGGGAAACAAGAGTAGCGGCCAGTTCTCCTCCTCAAGAGGAGAACTCTGAGTTTCCAAATGAGGCTGCAAGCTTGAATCCAGAAGTTACTCTCTCTTTGGAGGGGACCATGAACCTAGAAGACATTCTTTATCTGGAGGACACAGATGACTTGGAAGAGACACTCTATGTGGGAGAGAATGAGAGTCCAGAAGAAACGCTGTACATTGAAGAGACCAGGCAGCCTGAAGAGGCCCTGGAGGTGGAAGAGCCCTTGAGTCCAGAGGTGACACTGTATGAGGAAGTGACTGCAAAACCAGATGACATGCAGTGTGTGGATGAGCCCCTGGAGTCAGCTAAGAGCCCAAGCCCAGAGCAGGTTGTTTGTGAGGGAGAGATGGTGGCTAGGGAGGAGAACTCTAATCCTGAAGAGAACCTCAGGCCGGAGCCAAGCCCCAGCGCAGAGGAGAACCTGAGCATTGAGGACCTGGAACTGCTAGAGGGCCGTTTCCAGCAGTGTGTGCAGGCGGTGGCCCAGCTGGAGGAGGAGCGGGATCAGCTCATCCACGAGCTTGTGCTGCTCCGGGAACCAGCTCTGCAGGAGGTGCAGCAAGTCCACCAGGACATCCTGGCTGCCTACAAGCTGCACGCTCAGGCGGAGCTGGAGAGGGATGGCCTAAGGGAGGAGATCCGGCTGGTCAAGCAGAAGCTGTTCAAGGTGACCAAGGAATGTGTGGCCTACCAGTACCAGCTAGAGTGCCGCCAGCAGGACGTGGCTCAGTTTGCCGATTTCCGGGAAGCACTGACTACACGGGCAGCCCAGCTCTCAGGGGAACTGGCCCAGCTCCGAGATGCCTATCAGAAGCAGAAGGAGCAGTTGCGACAACAATTAGAAGCACTCCCAAGCCAGAGGGACGGCCACTTTCTCCAGGAGAGCCGGCAGCTGTCCACCCAGTTTGAAAATCTCATGGCAGAGAGTCGCCAGGGCCTGGAAGAGGAGTATGAGCCTCAGCTGCTGCGGCTCCTGGAGAGGAAAGAAGCAGGGACCAAAGCTCTGCAGAAAATCCAGGCAGAGATCCAGGAGATGAAGGAGGCTCTAAGACCCCTGCAAGCAGAGGCCCGGCAGCTCTGCCTACAAAACAGGAACCTGGAGGACCAGATCACACTTGTGAGGCAAAAACGAGATGAAGAGGTGCAGCAGTACAGGGTAGGCCCATTGGCTGTGCAAGGAAGTGAGATCTTTTTTTTTTTTTTTTTTTTTTTTTTTCCAGTACTGGGAGGTTGAACCCAGGGCCTTGTGCATGCTAGGCAAGTATTCCACCACTGAGCCACAAACCCAGCCCCATTTTCATTTTTTATTTAGAGGCAAGGTCTTACTAAGTGATATAGACTGCCTCTGGCCTCAAACTTGTGATCTTCCTGTCTCAGCCTCCCGAGCTGCTGGGATTATAGATTATAGGCATACTCCACAACACCCAATGGAAATGAGATCTTTTAACAAGGGAGAGAAAGTGTGAACAGAGTCTACCCAGTCTAGGAAAAATAACTTGTTTTTTGGGACCACTCACTCCTTTCCTCCATCCTTCATTTATTTCCTTTAGTCAGGCCTGTGTTAGGAGCTGACATTTATTTGTACTCTTAGTTTACACAGCGTGTTTATAACAACCATTTTATTTGACCTTCACATTAATCCTATAAGGATTTCCTTCCTTCCTTCCTTCCTTCCTTCCTCCCTTCCTTCCTCCCTTCCTCCTTTCCTCTCCCCTTCCCCTCTTCCTTTTCCTCTCTCTCTGTCTTTCCCTCTCCCTCCCTTCTTCCCTTCTCCTCTTCCTCTTCCTCTCATTTTCTCAGTCTCACTATATAGCCCAGACTGGCCTTCGATTCATAATCCTTCTCCCTCAGTCTCCCCAGTGCTGGGATTATAGGCATACGCCTCCATGCCCAGCCTGGCTTCTTACTTTTTTAGAGGAGGAAAATGAGGCTCAGTGAATTGAAATAGTTTGAACCTGGGTCTGCCCAACCACAAGTTTTTCAAATCTCTTTCCTTGGAACCATTTTCTAATTCTCACTGAATAGTGACTCACACTTGGATATATAGAGAGCCAGAAGGAATGAGGCCAGGTGGAAGGAATTCATTCCCTCCTCTCCATTCCACATTCACCCTCAAGTCCCACCTACCCAGTCTCCACCTTTATGCTGTCCGGTCTGGAGACTGGGATGAAATCTATAAATCTCTCCTCTTCATTTTCCTTTTTTGTGAATGTTAGCATCTCTTTTGAATTCAAGTTATTTCCAATTAAGTGTGAGCCAGTTCTAATTCCTTTTTAGAACAGAGTAGGATATAAATACTAAGTGAATAAACAATTACGTCTGCCTCTACACAGACTGTGGGCTTTCAAAAGGCAGGGGCTATGTAGTGTTTTGCTCATCTCCGTATTATTCTCTATCACTCATGGCTCAGCGGACACAGGTAAGATTTTAGGACCTTTTACAGCAGTATTTTTGCCTTTTGAAACACATATTCTTTGGGGTAAGCTTAAAAAATCTTATGTCTGCCCACAGATTTGGATATAACTTTAACGGAACATGTCCCATATCAAAAATGGCTGCATTCATTCACCTCAGTGAATGTTTTGTCAAACTTTTTGTAGTGGGTTGTCTGTTTGTTTTTGAGACAGGGTCTTGCTGTGTAGCCCAGGCTGGCCTCACAGTCCTCCTGCCTATACCTCCCAACACTGGGATTATAGGCCTGTGCCACCATACCGGGGTCCTACTAATTGTTACTGAAAGGGCTTCCTAGACTGTGTTTGCCAAAGACCTCCCATTCCATGGTTCCTTTTCAGGGTTGCTTCTTTACTCCTTAGGCTGTGTTCTACTCTTAGAATCACCATTTGCCTCTATCATCACTTTCACCATCCACCCAATCATTCAATATAGTTTCTAAGTATCTACTATATGCCAGAGGGTGAGCTATGGTACTAGCAATAGAGATGAGAAATAGTGGGGATAAGGGAGCATTCCTACCATCAGAGTTTTCATCTGGGAAAGAGCAGATACAATGAACATATTTCATAAAATCTAAGCATTGATGATTTTAAGATGCTTCCTGGACTCAGTGGTAGAGCGCTTCCCTAGCAGGTACCACACACACAAAAAGATTCTTCCTGATTTGAGATGTTAACATGTGAAAGTCTTAGAATCAATGAGATAATTATGTACTTCAATATGATAAGCTGTGAAACACCTGTAGGAATTAGGCACTATAGCCGGGCATAGTGGTACAGGCCTGTAATCCCAGAGACTCAAGAGACAGAGGCAGGAGGACTGCATGTTTGAGGCCAGAGGCAGCCTGCGTAACTTAGACACTGCCTGAAAATAAAAAGTAAAAAATGGGCTGGGGGTGCAGCTCAGTGGTAGAACACTTGCAAAGTATACGTGTGGCCCCGGGCTCAGCCTCCCAGTGCTAAAATAAATAAATAAGAAAGAACTATATTGATGAAATTGGATCACACCTGTCTGGGGAAACAAGGAGAAATTTCAGAGAATTACTAATAATTGATATGAACTTGAAGTTCTTTACACATAATAATAAAGCTTTTTTTTTTTTTTTTGGTACTGGGGGTTGAACCCAGGGCCTCGTACCTGCATGCTTTGCAAGTGCTGGATCACTGAGCTGCACCCCCCAGCCCATTTTTTTTACTTTTTGAGACAGGGTCTCACTAAGTTACACAGACCGCCTCTGGTTTTGAACTTGCGATCCTCCTTCCTCTGCCTCCCAAGCCTCTGGGATTACAGGCTTGCGCCACTGTGCCTGGCTATAAAGCTTTTTCTTTTTTGTCTTTGTTTTTTTGTGGTACTGGGGTGTTGAGCCCATGACCTCACACTTGCATGCTTTGCAAGATGTACCATGTGCTGTACCCCCAGCCCATTTTTGTTACTTTTTATTTTGAGACAAGGTCTCCCTAAATTACACAGCTTTCCTCTGGTCTCAAACTTGCGATCCTCCTGCCTCTGTTTCCCAAGACGCTAGGATTACAGACGTGAGCCACCATGCCTGGCTACACATAATAATAAATTCTTACACCTCAAGGTAGGCACGAAGTGCTAGAAAAATGAGAAAAGAGAGGTAAGACAAAGAAGTGACTATCCAGGTTATACAGTTTGGGACTGACAGCATGAGGCAGTGGCCCTGAGCAATGCGGCTCCAGTCCACACTCAACTGCTACAACATGCTAGGGTTGAGCCTTGAGGAATGAATTCATTGAGCATAGGGGGAAAGGTGTTCCAGGCAGAGGGAAGAGCTTATACAGAAGCATGAAAACACAAAAAGACGTTGTTTTGGAATGTGAGTTTAATGTGGCTGAATCGTAAGGAATGAGAGAAGACAGGCAAGTCTGAAGAGGTAGATTGGCACCAGATTGTGAATGGTTTTAGGCCAGTGTTTTGCAAGTTTTCTCTAAAGCCATGGACTTTGACCCTCTTTCCCCCAAACAGAATTTTATTTGAAGTGCCAATGTATAAACAGGTAAAAGTGGAGTCACTTTCTAACTGAAAGGTAGCAAGGGCTTTCCCATTTGGCCTTCTTCTGGATTGTCACAGAAAACAATCTGAAAACTGCTGAAGAACCTATATCTATGAAAGCAACAAAATAGAGTTGTTAGGAGTATAAGCTCTAAGCTAACAGCAAATCCAGCACTTACTAACTGGGAAACTTCAGACAAACCTCTGCGGCTCAGCTCCTGCACATGTAAAATGGGATTATGTCCAATTTTAGCCAAAATACAGAGACCAATACAAATTAGATTAAAGCTGTCATATCACAGAGTTGCAAGGAGTGAGCTAGTTAATATTTATAAAGCTCTTACAGTGGTGCCTGGTGTGTAGTCAAGCACTTTTGTTGTTTTTGTTGAGAGAAGGTCTTGCTGAACAGCCTGGGTTGGCCTTGAATTCTCCATCTTCCTGCCTCAGCCTCCTGAGTTCTGGGATTACACGCCTGCAGCACCTCATTGCATCTGGCTCTTTGTTATGCAGTCATTAATGGCAGTACAGAGGGTAGGTTGAAGGAGCCTGAAAAGACCACTTAGACCTTGACAGGGAGGGAGAAAATGTGAGAGATTTCTGAGATAAAATGGGTAGGACTTGGTAACTTTGTGCAGTGGCTGAGGTGAGGGATTTGCTGAGAATGATATCAAAGTTTTTAGTGTATTAACTGCCATTGCTTAAATATTACTGTTGGTATTGTTTGCATATTTTACAACAAAAAGCTTTATGGCTTTTTGTTTGTTTTTATTTTGTATTTTTGAAACAGGATCTTACTATATAGCCCAGTCTGGCCTGGAACTTGCTATGTAGCCCAGACTGGCTTCAAACTTGCAATCCTCCTGCCTTAGCCTCACACGTGCTGGGATTATAGGTATGTATCACCAGTCCTGTCTTTTTTTTTTTTTTTTTTTTTTTGACAGCATTAGGGATCAAACCCAAAGCGTTGCACATGCTAGGTGAGTGCATTACCACTGAGCTGCATCCCTTCATCCACAGCCATACATATATATCTCATTGTTGTTGTCAGGTGCTGTGGAGTGGGGTCTGACTTATAGTGACCTTCATAGGGTTTTCAATAGCTGATTGCTTTGGGAGTGGATTGCCATGTCCTTCTCCCATTTTTTGTGGTGTTGGGGATTGAACCTGGGTCCTCAGAGAGTGCAGTATGGCATTCTACCAACTGAGCTAAAACCCAGCCCCATATATATGTGTGTGTGTGTGTGTGCGCGCGTGTGTGTGTGGTTCTGGGTATTGAACCTATGGCTTTGCACGTGCCAGGCACTCTACCTCTGGGTGACATCCCCAGCCCCCAACAAGCATTATGTGTACAGTCCTACATGTAGTAAGAACCTAGAACAATCTGGTTGGTAGACATGAATAAAAAGATAAACAGCAATATAAGAGAACAGACACTAAGAGCTTTTCTTCCGCCTACTTCTCCAATAACCTACAATTCCAGTTAGCCAGTTTCCCACAATTCCAAGGCTGTACATTGGCTAAAACCTCCTTTTCCTTTTATTACTTGTCTTTTGTCCCTTAAACCCGTCTTTCTTTTCCTATGAAGCTTTTCCTGATATCTTTATTATACAATAGGTGTCCTTCCTGTTTCCACAGCACCCATCACCCTTATTTTCATGTTCTAGAAGCTGCCTTTCCTGAGTTGGAGAATACATTTTTTCAGTCTTTGGTCTAACTAGTAACCAAGTAGAAAATTAAATCAGGAATACTGCCAACAAGAGTGCTGCTAGAGATCAGATATGGTGTTTGGAGCCACTATAGACAAACATGCACTGACCCTGAAATGGTGGGTAGGGTGTAGTTAGAAGGGAAGACAGATAACAAGAGGCAGGCATCTAGAAGTGGCAAGAGCAAAAGCCCTGAGATCTGTGATCAGGTAAAATAGTGCTGTCCAATTTCTTATGCAAGCCACAAATGTCATTTGAAATTTTTCTAGTGGCCACATTAAAAACATAAGTTCCAGTCTAGCCTGGGCTACCTAGTAAGATCCTGTCTCAAAAACAAACAAAAATAAACCAAACAAAACATTAAGAGTTGAATTTTTTTTTTTTCACTCTCTCCCCAAACCTCCCTGGCCTCTTCTCTCCCCAGCCTTTGCTAACCACCATGCTACTCTCAACTTCTATGAGATCACCCCCGACCCCACAACAAACAGTAAAAATTTACAATATCTGAACCAAACAAACCTAACTTCCATATATAAGTGAAAATATGCAACATTACTATTTTTGGGACTGGGTTATTCGCTCAAGATGATGATCTCCAAGTCCATTTATTTTGCCACAAATGCCACAATTTTATTCTTTATGGCTGAATAGTATTCCAGTGTGTGTGTGTGTGTGTGTGTGTGTGTGTGTGTGTGTGTGTGTGTGTATTTTTTCTCTTAATGTGTTGAAGGGCATCTGAGCTATATCCTTGCTTGTGAACAGTGCTGCAATAAAAATGGAAGTGCAGGAGTCTTTGTGATGTAATAATTTAGCTTCCTTTGGGTATAAACCTAAGAATGGGATTGCTGGGTCAAATAGTAGTTCTATTTTTAATAGTCTGAGGAACCTCCATACTGATTTTCATAGCGATTATACTAGTTTACAGTCCTACCAGCAGTTTAAAGGGGTTCCTGTTTCTCCACATCCTTGCAAACATTTGTTTTTATTTGTTTTGTTAGTGGTAGCCATTCTGACTGGGTTAAGATGGAATCTTAGTGTAGTGTTTGTTTTGTTTTGTTTTGTTTTGTTTTGAAGTACTTGGAGGTAGTTGAACCCAGGGCCTTGCAGATACTTTTTAAGTGCTACCACTGGGCTACCCCCTAGCTCATTTAAAAATTTTTTAAAAATTTTGAATCTGGGTCTTGCTAAGTTATGCAGGCTGCCTCTGGCCTCAAACTTGTGATCCTCCTGCCTCTGCTTCCAGAGTTGTTGAGATTACAGGTGTGTGCCACTACGCCTGGCTCAATTTATTTTTAGTTTGCATTTCCTTGATAGCTAAGGATATTGAACATTTTTTCATATGTTTGTTGGCTATCTGTATTTCTTCTTTTGAAAATTGTTGTTTCACTGCCCATTTATTAATTGGATTTTTGGTGTTTAATTTTTTAAATTCTTTATATATCCTAGATAGTAATTCTCTATCAGATGTACAGATATATGTATAGCAAAGATTTCCTCATTCTGTAGGTTCTGCCTTTACTCAATTGTTTCCTTTGTGGTGCAAAAGCTTTTTAATTTCATGTAGTCCCATTCTTGATGCTGTTTCCTGGACTATTGGAGTTTTATTAAGAAAAAAACATGCTTACGCCCATATGTTGAAGTATACTACTGACTTTCTCTTCTAATAATAGTTTCTAGTTTTAGGTTGAGATCTTTGATCTGTTTAGATTTTTGTGCAGGGTGAAAGATATGGATCTATTTTCATTCTTCTACATGTGGACATCCAGTTTTGCCAGCATCACTTGTTAAAGAGACTATTTTTTCCCATTGTGTGTTTTTGGCACTTTTGTCAAAGATCAAATGACTAAAACTGTGTGGATCTATATCTGGATCTTCTATTCTGTTATACTGGTCTTCATGCCTCTTTTTCTTCCCAAATCAAGCTGTTTTCATAACTATAGCCCAGTAGTATAAACTTGGGCATTATGATGCCTCCTGTGCTTTTACTGGCTATGGTTCTTTTCGCTATTTGGAGTCTTTTGTGTTTCCAAATAAATTTTTGGATTGTTTTTTCTATTTCTGTGAAGTATTTCATTGGAATTCTGATGGGGACTGTGTCGAATCTGTAGAGTGCTTTTGTTAGTATTCTTTAGGTACCAATGAGATGGATCTGACTCATAGTGACCCTCATAGGGTTTTCAATGGCTGATTGTTTTCCGGATTGCTTTGGGAATAGATTGCCACATCCTCCATTTTGTGGTGCTAGGATTAAACCCAGGGCCTCCCAAGAATGCAGAATAGCACACTACTAACTGAGCTAAACTCCAGCCCATTTGTTAGTATAGCTATTTTAATATTAATTCTTCTAATCTGTGACCGGGGCTGGGATTTAGCTCAGTTAGAAGAGCGCTGCTCTGCAGTCTCTGAGGTCCTGAGTTCAATTCCCAGCACCGCAAAATGGGAGAAGGATGTGGCAACCCACTCCCAAGGCAATCCTGAAATAGCCATTGAAAACCCTATGAGGGTCGCTATGAGTCGGACTTGACTCGATGGCACCTAACAACAACACAACAGTCTGTGACCAACGGTGATCTCTCTGTTTTCTAGTGTCCTCTTCAGGTTCTTTCTGTAGTGTTTTGATTTTCATTAAAGAGATCTTTAGGATTCTTGGTTAGATTAATTCCTAGATATTTTGTCTTTTGAAGAACTATTGTGAAGGAGATTGTGGTTTTGATTTCTATCTCCTCTTGTTCATTATTGGAATATAGGAAGGCTACCTTTTTTTTTTTTTTCTCTATGGTTCTTGAGAGTTGAACCCAGACCTTCACACATACTTTGCAAGTGCTCTGCCCCTGGATTGCACCCACAAACCATTTTATATTTTTATTTTTTGAGTGAGGGTTTTATTAAGTCATACAGGCTGACCCTGACCTTGAACTTGCAATCCTCCTGCCTCTGCCTCTGCCTCCCAAGTTGCCAGGATTATAGGTGTGCACCACCGTGCCCAGCAATGCTACCAATTTTTAAATGTTGATTTGGTATTCTACTTTACTGAAGGAACTTATTAGGTCTAAGAGTTTTCTGGAAGAGACTTTAGGATCTTTTAAATATAGTGTCACATCATCTGCAAATAAAGATAGTTTGACTTCTTTATTCCTAAATTCTCTTCCTTTTATTTCTTTCTGTGTCTTATTGCTCTTGCTAGGATTTTGATCACTATATTGAATAAAAGTGGTGAGAGTGGGCATACTTGTCTCATTCTTAATTTTAAAACATTCAGTTTTTTCCTCATTTAGTTTGCCATTGCATATAGGTTTGTTATATATAGTCTTTATGATGTTGAGGTATATTCTATCTATTCCCAGTTTCTTCAAGACTTTTGTAATCGAATGTTGGACTTTGTCAAAGGCTTTTTCTCCATCTAGTGAAGTAATCTCCTGTAGCCATTCCACTGTGGCATCCTATCCTGTCAGATCTTGGAAGCTAAGTAGGGTTGGGCCTGGTTAGTACTTGGATGGGAGACCGAGTAGGAACACCAGGTGCTCTAGGCTTGGGAGAAGGACCTGGCAACCCACTCCCAAAAATCAATCTCCCATTGAAAACCCTATGAATAACAGAGAAGCACTGACAGTGCTGTTTTGCCTGTTGTACATAGGGTTGCTATGAGTCAGATACTGATTCAATGGCACTGAACAACAACAGTGAAATAATCAGGTGATTTTTGTCTCTTTTGATGTATTCTAGTTATTAATTTATGCATATTAAAACAGCCTTGTATCTGTTGAATGAAGCCCACTTTGTATTGGCATGTAATCTTTATGTGTTGCTGTATTTGGTTTGTGAGGATTTTTGCATTTATGTTCTCCAGAGAAATTGACATGTATTTTCTTTCTTTGTTGGATCCTTATCTGGTTTCAATATGAGGATAATGCTACCTTTGTAGGGTGGATTTGGAAATATTTCTTTCCTTCCTATTTTTTAGAATAGTTTGAGGAGGATAGGAATTCTTTTTTGAAAGTTTGATAAAAATCGGTGGTGAACCCATCTGGACCTGGGCTTGCCTTGTTGGAAGATTCCTTATTACCACTTCAATTTCACTACTTGCTATAGGTCTGTTTAAACTGTTTACATCCTTTTGATTTAATTTTGGTAGGTCATAAGTGTTGAGGAAATTACCCATTTCTTCAATATTTCATACTTTTGGGAGTACAGGTTCTCAGAGTAATCCCTGATAATCCTCTGCATTTCATTATTATTGGTTGTAATGACCCTTTTTTCAACTCTAATTTTGTTAATGTGGGTTTTCTTTTTCTTTTTCCTTTTTTTTTTTTTTTTTTTAGTCAATTTGGCTAAGAGCATGTTGATTTTATTTACCTTTTCCAAAATCCAGCTTTTAGTTTCATCAATTCTTTATAATTTTTTGTGGGGAGGAGATTTCCATTTTATTGATTTCTGCCTTAATATTTAGTACTTCTTTTTGTCTAGTGGTTTTGGGATTAGTTTGTTGATGTTTTTCTAATGTCTTAAGATGTGTCATTAAGTTATTTATTTGAGCCCTCTTTTTTTGGGGGGGGGGTACTGGGGGTTGAACCCAGGGTCTCGCACCTGCATGCTCTGCAAGTGCTGGACCACTGAGCTGTGCCCTCAGCCCATTTTTTTTTACTTTTTGAGACAGGGTCTCGCTAAGTTACGCAGACTGCCTCTGGTCTCGAACTTGCGGTCCTTCCACCTCTGCCTCCCAAGCCGCTGGGATTACAGGCGTGCACCACTGCGCCTGGCTCTTTGTTATTTTTGTTTAGATGATCTATTCCATGATGAGGGGGGTGTTAAAATCCCCCATAATTATTATATTAAGGCCTGTATACTCCTTTGTCAAGTAATGTTTTAGGAAATTGGGTGAACCACTATTTGGTGCATAGATATTTACAATTGTTATGTCTTCTTGGTTGATTGTTCCCTTTATTAATATGTAGTGATCTCCTTTATCCCATTTGATTAATTTAGGACTGAAGTTAACTTTGTCAGATATCAATATAATAACCTCTACCTTTTTATTTATTTACTTATTTGGCTACCCTGTGCTTGGTAAATCGTGTTCCATCCCCTCATTCTCAATCTGTGCAAATCCTTCTGAAGATGTACCTCTTGGAGACAGTAAATTGTTAACTCTTAACTAGTTGGCTAATCTACATCTCTCAAAAGGAGAGTTCAGACCATTTACATTTGGAGTTATTATTGAATTGGATCTGTTGTTTTGTGTAATTTTGTTGGTTGTTGTTCCCCTCAATTTAAGCATTGGTCTGTCCTAAATTCCTCCCCTATTCATGTCAGGGGCCTTATTTATTCCTATACTCTTGTGTTTGAGTCTGCCTTTCTTCTTCTTTAATATGAAGGAGTCCTTTAAGTATCCTCTAGAGTGCTGGTTTGGTGGTCATAAATTGAGTTTGTTTTTGTCTTGGAAGGTATTTATTTCTCTGTCTACTTTAAAGGATAATTTTGCTGGATATAATAGCTTTGGTTGACAATTGTTTGCTTTAAGACCTGAAAAATCTCTTTCCTTGCTTTCCTGGCTTTTAGAGTTATTATTGAAAGGTTTGATGTTATTCTAATGGGTTTATTTTTGTATGTAAGTTGGGGTTTTTCCCTTGTAGCCTTTAAAATTATTTGTTTACTTTGTAGTTTTAGCATTCCAACTATAATGTGGTGAGGAAAGGATCTACTGTGATCAAGTCTTATTTGGAGTTCTGGATGCCTCTGTTGTTGGATGTGTATTTCTTGCCTTAAATTTGTGAAATATTCTATAATTTCAGTGAAAAGATTTTCTAAACCTTTAGTTATAACCTCAGCTCCATGTATAACATGAATTCTCAACTTTCATCACCACATCTTATCCCATAATTATTGAAAATTGTGGTCATATTGTTTCATTTTTTCCCCTTATTAGTGTCAGAATAAATTGGCTCTTTACCCTTGTTTTCCACTTCTGATATCCTATCTTCTGTTTGGTCCAGTTTACTAGTATTACTATCTACTGTGGCTTTTATTTGGTTTGTTGTATTTTCATTTCCAGGATTTCCTTTTTTTTTTTTTTTCAAAGTTTCAATTTCTCTGCTGAATTTTTCTTCTAGGTTAGATTCTGTTTTGTTCAGTACCTGAATTGCATCTTTGAGATCACTTATTATTTTTGAGTAATATTTTAAATTCTTTATCTGGCCAATGAAGCATTTCTGATAGTTTGATTTCAGTTTCTGAGGAGTTGTGATTGCTTGGAGACAGCCCATCCTCTTGCTGTTTCATTTTCTGTGTGCTTCTTGAGCCTTGTGCATCTCCTAGCTTGAACACCTGCAACAAGTAAATGCCAAGAACTCAGTTGAGTCAAGGCACTGGCTGGAACATCAAAACCTAATGGGTAAGCTGGGTGAAGTGGTGTATGCCTGTAATCCCAGCCACTTGGGAGGCAGAGGCAGGAGGATTGCAAGTTTGAGGCCAGAGGCAGCCTGTTTAACTTAATGAAACTCTGTCTTAAAATGAAAAGTAAAAAGTGGGCTGAAGGTGCGGCTCAGTGGTAGAATGCTTACAAAGCATTCATGGGGTCCTGGGTTCAACCCCCCAAGGGCCTGAAAACAAAACAAAACAAAAAACCTGAGGGGTGAAGGGTGCAAAGAAGAAGAAGATTCAAAGAAAGAGAGAAAACAAATGGGAAGAAAGGAATAAAGAGAAAAGAAAGAAAGAAAGAAAATACACAAGTCTTGCTTCTCCATTGGTGAAGGAGACCAGTTTACCAGCTGTGGGTACACTTTCTCAGACACTCAGCTTGTCTGTGGGGTGATCTTAAGGCCTGCCATTGGGCAGTCTGTTGGAGTCCTGCACCCACTGCACTGCCTAAGCTCCAAGGTCAGCACTTTATTACAGCTATGTAAAGAAATCCCTTGCCCCTTGTCAAGTCCAACCAATCAGGCGGGCACAGAATCTCATGCTGTGAGGCTCAAAAGCTGATAGGTGGTTGGATCATTTGGAGGGATCACATATCTAGGGGTACCTAACCTTGGGTTTTTCATCAAACGAGTTCCACAACACACCTGGCTATTTTCATTTGGGGAGTAGGTGTGGCTAGAGGGCCCAGGCAGGCAGTGCACCTCCTACCTCTTCTACCGATTCAGGTGGTGAGCACATGTAAAAGCACTTGTAGTTAATATGTGCCCCATAACTGCCTGTGCATCTATTCTACTATCAGATGCTGTGTGCTGCATATGCAGAAATGCTGTTTACGTATTAAACCCTGATTACTGTCAGCCTGCTTTGGAGGGTTGGGAGCCTTTGTGTTGTTACCTTTTGAGTTTTCCTTGCCCCATCAGGATGCTGGATGCCCTGTGTCTGATGATGATGATGTTTGCTCCGTCTCATAATGTAGTTGCACTAAAGTTGACCTATAATCTCCCCTATGATCTTTGTACTCTTGCTGATTGTCTCTAGTGAGATCAATTCCTTGATCTGGCTTGGCAATCTCACCACATCTCATATAGGCTGCTTCCATTCTGCCTTCTTGCCAGGGAAAACTTTATTTATTTATTTATTTTTTTGAGATAGTTTTGCTGTGTAGTATGTAGCTCAGGCTGGCCTATAATTTGCAATTTTGCCTCAGCCTCCCAACTGCTGGGATTACACGTGTGTGCCATTATGCTTGGCAGAAACTCAGCATGTAAGAAGTATTTTTCAACATAGTATTTTCTGTGTGCTAAATGTTAAAAATCTGCTGTGTGTTTTACGCTTATAGCACATCTCAACCCAGAGTAGATGTATTTCAAATGCTCAACAAGTACATGATCAGTGGCTTCCCTACTGGATACTGAAGGGCGAGAAGAAAATGTTCATGTGGAAGAATAATGGAGGCTCATGTTCAAGGTGGGGATCTAACTAGAGAGGCTTTGAATGCCACTAAAGAAAATGGAACGCCTCGGAGGGATTTTGAGATGGTAAAATAATTTTTGTAAATTAACCTAGCAATGCACTACATGGGATTGACTGCAGTGTCCTCACTGCCACTGTCACAATCCTTTCATTTCAGTGAATCTATTCCATCCTGCCAGAGCTTATCACTGATGGTATGGTCTATTTTCCCAACCATGTACTTTTGTGCCTCACCAAAATAGGTTTGCTAGGTAGTGGGACTTGAGAAATTGGGGCAGCAGCATGCAGATGCCTCCCTTTGGATAGCACACTCTTAGGTGGAAAGGCTGCATCTCTGTGTGGTACCCAAGCAGAGCTGGGCACACACACACACAAAAAAGCCTTTTGACAATGTTGAAAGCTGATTCAGCGAGAGTATCAAACATTGCAGACTGAGGTACCACAGCATGGTATTAAGGCTGACTCAGAAGAGATTATTTAGATCCTTCAAATAGCAAGTACCTCAACTGAATTACTATTAAGTATTCTTCAAAATCTAAAGCAAAGTCAACCTCCCCTTTATAATATACCTTCCTACATCAATACCCTCTTTGTTCCCACCTGTTAAGGATGCAAGCTAGCTACCAGCTAAGCCAGAGACTTGACTTGCTGATGTCCTCCTCACTTCATTCCTAGATATTAATTCCAGTTGGGGATGATTTATAGAATGCATCTCCGTATGTTCTTGACAGAATAGGAAATGGCCAGTTATCTGAAGGCTCAAAGGCCTCTTAGGTGTAGCTTCATGTCTTCCAACTTTGAACTTTTGAATAGGGCCAGGGATATAGCTAAGTGCTAGAGTATTCAACTGATGTGTACAGGACTCTCAGGTCAATCCCTAGCAACACACACACACACACACACACAGAGGTGATTATATATAAAATTTTCTTATGCAAGTTCTTGATTGGTTTTAGTTGTGAAATGATTTTTAAAATCTAAAGACTCTGGTAAATAGCAGTGGCAACACGCCTATAATCCCAGTGGCTGGGGAGGCGGAGGCGGGAAGATCGCAAGTTCAAGACCAGAGGCAGTCTGCGTAACTTAGTGAGACCCTATCTCAAAAAGTAAAAAAATGGGCTGGGGGTGCAGCTCAGTGGTCCAGCACTTGCAAAGCATGCAGGCGTGAGGCCCTGGGTGCAACCCTCAGTACCACACACACACACACAAAAAGACTCTGGTAAATAATTTATGAAGTACAAGTTCTTAATGTCCTTTCAGCATTTAAAAATTGTTAAAAGTAAAAATAAACCTTAACAGGTTCCTTTTTTGTTGCTGAGACAGGGTCTGGCTATGTAGACCAGGCTGGCCTTGAATTTGGGGTGATTCTCCTGCCTCTGCCTCTTAACTGTTGGGATTACAGGTGTGGGCCACCACACTTGGCCTCTACTGGATATCTCAACGGAAACAAACCTTGCACATGGACAGAGTATATGAAACTCTCAGCTCACCAACTAAAGGACCGAAACCTTCCCCAATAGCACTAAGACTGTGAAACTGAAGTCCTTCTAAGTAATTGTTCAGCCTTTCCAAGATTCTATTAAGTGTTGGCTAACAGATAAACTACTTTCAAGTCACCATTTTCAAAAGCAGTTTCATTCTGTCAAGACACAGCCTCTTTGAACTTCAGTTTCCCAACTTACCCTATAAAGATAATACCAGCTTCTGCTGGGTGCAGTGGCACACCTGTAATCCCAGCGATTTGGGAGGCAGAGGCAGGAGTAACACAAGTGTGAGACCTCTCTCCAAAGGTAAAAAAATGGGCTGGGGGTACAGCTCAATGGCACAGTACTTACAAAGCATGCAAGTGTGAGGCCCTAGGTTCAACCCCTAGTACCACAAAAACAAAAAACCAAAACAACAAAAAACCCAGCTTCAATACTAGGAAGATTAAACAATCTATGAGGAAGTGCTTTGTAAACTATAGTGGACAATGTTAGGTTTTTGTTTGGCTCATAAGAATTGTTCTTGGCTATTTCATGCAGGAACAGCTGGAGGAGATGGAAGAGCGACACAGGCAGTTAAGAAGTGGGGTGCAACTCCAGCAACAGAAGAACAAAGAGATGGAGCAGCTAAGGATCAGTCTTGCTGAAGAGCTCTCAACTTATAGGTCAGTTTTTTCTGCCACCCAAATCTCATCTAACATTGGCTGAGAGGATCATGGGGAGGGCTCAGGGAAAATTTTACTTGACAGTGGAAAACAAAAGATTTGGGGAAATCATGCTCATCTGTGGACAGACAGAAAATGGCTCTCTCTTTTTCAAGGGCTATGATACCCAAGAGCCTGGAACAGGCTGACGCTCCCACTTCTCAGGCAGGTGGAATCGAGACACAGTCCCAAGGTGATCTTTGTGGGTAAAAGAGTGGTGTTTGCATCATTACTGCTTTCCTAACAATACTAATGCCTTTTTTTTTTCTTTTGCAATAGGGTTTCACTATGTTGCCCATGCTGGCCTTGAACTTGTAATCTTCCTGCCTTAGCCTCCTGAAGAGTTAAGATTACAAGTGTGTGCTACTGTACCTAATTAATGACTTTTTTAAAAAACAAAACTATGTAGTGTCAAATCAGTTAGGAATAAGTTGGGTCTCCAAAATGCCTAGAGTCAAGCATTCAGAATTCACTTTGAATGTTTCAACTTCTACTAGTTAGGTGTCAAGTCAGGTCTGACTCAGCGATTCACAGGGTTTCCAATGGCTGATTGTTTCAGGAGTGGGTTGCCAGTTTTTGCAGTGTTGGGGATCGAACCCACAGCCTGAGAGTGCAGAGCAACACTCTACCAATTGAGCTAAATCCTAGCCCCTCAACTTCTACTGTTGTTGTTAGGTACTATGGAGTTGTGTCCAACTCATAGTGACCCTTATAGGGTTTTCAATGGCTGATCGTTTTGGGATTGCTTCAGTAGTGGATTGCCACATCCTTCTCCCATGTTTGTGGTGCTGGGAATTAAACTCAGGACCCCAGAGACTACAGAGCAGTGCTCTACCAACTGAGCTAAATCCCAGCCAACTTCTATTAGATGACTTAATTACTACAAGTTTTTTTTCTTTTTCTTTTTTTTTTTGTGGTAGTAGGGGTTGAACCCAGGGCTTCTTGCTTGCATTGCTTTGCAAGTGCTGGACCACTGAGCTACACCCCCAGCCCATTTTTGTTTACTTTTTAGAGACAGGGTCTTGCCAAATTATAGACTGCCTCTGGTTTTCAACTTGTGATCCTCCTGCCTGTGCCTCCCAAACTGCTGGGATTATAGGGGTGCCGCCGCACCAGGCACTCAGAAATTCTTTAACAGATTAAACATTTAGGGTCTTGGTATTCTTAGTTCCTTAACCTACCTCACCCCACCCCACTGTTCGGATTCCTAGTATAGCACAGAAGGCAGGTGTGCTATCAAATTTAGATTGTGACAAAGGAGTCCAACAGAGGTCTAAATGTAGCAGTAAAAAAAAAAAAAAAATGCTGATGGGCATGTTTATAGCCTGAGGGTCACAACTATTGCTTAATTTTTGAAATAATCAACATACCTATCCATTATTTTTCCTTGTTGTTGTTAGGTGCCGTCGAGTCGGTATCCAACTCATAGCAACCCTCATAGGGTTTTCAGTGGCTGTTTTGGGATTGCCTTGGGAGTGGATTGCCAGGCCCTTCTCCCATTTTTGCAGTGCTGGGAATTGAACTCGGGGCCTCAGAGACTGCAGCGCAGCGCTCTACCCACTGAGCTAAATCCCAGCCCGACTCATAGCGACCCTCATAGTATTTTTCCTTATACAATAAAATATGCAGAGGCTGTGGTTTTGGTTAGAAGTGGGGAAGCAAGCCAGGCATGGTGGTGCATGCCTGTAATCCCAGTGGTTCTAAAATCCAGTGGAGGCAGAGGCAACAGGATTGCAAGTTTGAGATCAGAGGCAGTCTTCATAATTTAGCGAGACTCTGTCTCAAAAAGTAAAAAAATGGGCTGGGGGTGCAGCTCAGTGGTCCAGCACTTGAAAAGCATGCAAGCGTGAGGCCCTGGGTTCCACCACAAGTATCGCAAAAAAAAAAAAAAAAAAAAAAAAAAAAAAAAAAAAAAAAAAAAAAAAAAAAAAAAAAAAAAAAAAAAAAAAAAAAAAAAAAAAAAAAAAAAAAAGAAAAGAAAAAAAGAAAGAAAGAAAAGTGGGAAGCTGTTCATATCTCACAGATTTACTTTTAGGGCCTAGTAAAATTGAAAGCATTTTTCTGACCAATGAATCATTCAGAATCCCTGTTTTACCAACATGTTGTCATATTCTTTACAAAGTCCCTGATTCCCTCAGATAAAGAAACTCCAGATAGGACTGAGCATAGCTCAGTGGTGGAATGCTTGCCTAGCATGCAAGAGGCCTTAGGTTTGATACCCACCACTGCAAAAAACGACAAAACGATAATCCAAAGAACAAAAAGCACAAAAAACTAAAGATAAAGTCTGAGTCAGGTTGTATACTATATAGATGCCCATACATTTTCTTCATTTCCTAGTTGAACTTACATCTTGGCTACAAGTGCCTTGCCTTGCAAGTCAGAGATTATAGTTGTATGCCACAGACCCTGGCTAGGATCTTCTTTTACTGTATTTTATCTACATACAACCGATTATGCTTTATATATAACTTGTTATGCTTATCAAATGGGAGACTATTATAGTCTTCCTTATAATTGGGGATGATTTGTGTGTACAGGAGAAAGGCAATGGGCAACGATTAAAGGCATTGTAATACTTACATGAAAAGTTAACCTGGGCAGAGGGAAAAAAATTTTTTTTGAGGGGGCAGGGTCTTGCTATGTAGCCTAGCTGGTCTCAAATTTGTTATCCTCTTGCCCCAGCCTCCAGAGTGCTGGCATTATAGGCACACCTAGCTTAGAAAATTTTTGGCCATGTAAAATTACATAGTAGCAATCTTTTTTCCCCAACATATCCTGTACTAACATAACCTTGGATGTTCATTATTATAAGCTCTCTACTGTATTATTTCAACTTTCAAAGTAAATTTACTTTTTTTCTTTCAATCTTACAGGGGCTGTTTAGAAATATATGGCCAAATCTGTAGCCCACAAACAAAAAAAGCTTCCTAGGAAAGGATGACTACCCTTGGGACATACCTTTTCTTCAGACAAGAGTGCCAGAACTTGGCAAGCAATTCACCCTGTGAAATGTGCAAATACTGGCTGACCTGCTTAAAGATTCTAGGGTTGACTGGAAGCAGAACATTAGTCAACTTTTGTCTGGATTCTATTTCATAGGCTGCTAGTACTGTTCTTAATGCACTGAAGATTGGAAAAATGAGCCTGTCTTCTAGCGACAACCCTCACATGCACGCTGAGCAAAGGATGAATGTATGGACCTATCTCCCAGTATGTGTAAATGTACACAGCCTTGTGTTGACCCACAACAAAAACACTTAGGAGACGAAGCCAGGGTCAAAAGGCGGCCAATTTTCATTATGTTTTTTTGTGTGTGTGTGCCATGAGTGTTAGATTGTAAATGAATCCTCTCACAAAGTTCACTTTTTTAAAAGACTATGCACACTCACACAATGAGATCTGGAGAAAAAGAACCAATTCAGATTTGGGCCTTAATGGTTTGACTGTTCTGATTTTCTCAAAGATCTTAAGTGGTTTTTGGGTCAGAGCGATCTACTCAAAACAAAAACTGGGTGATCAGAAAGAACTGGGCACTTTATCTGATCATGGCACTTGATGATAAAGGCTTTCACAGCCTATTATTTCTGACTTTTAAGTATAAGTTCCAGTGGAAAACACACTGGAGAGATCCAACAATCTATGAGAAAAGGTTCAAGTACCTTTTCTAAATTTAAATTCTGCCTTAAATTTTCTGCCACACTGCCTTTGACACTCTTGAAAGCCTGTATAGTTCTCTAAGGACAGAGTTAAAGACCATGTAATTTTATCACAGAGCAGTATCCATGTACCTCTGGTTCAGTGTTTCATGTCTTTTACTTCTCCTGGGAGGGAGTAAAGCTCTTTTCTACAGCTTTGGGTCTAGTATATTTAATTCTACTCCTGATAGTCAAAAACCATGGAAAACAACTGTCTCTGAACAAGTCTTCTAGAAGCCAGAGATTGGTGTTTCATGGATGGTATATACTAAATAAAGCCCATCAGCATGTGGTTATGTAGAAAAGCAATTTATTCCATTATAAGCACTTACACAGTTAGTCATGGAGAGTAATAGGCCTGCTGGTGAAACATGTCACCCAAAATGGAGATGGTATCAAACTAGTGGTCAAAGACTAATTCCTAAAAAACAAAAAAGCAACTCTTATCAAGGATTAATTTAATTTTAAAAACAAATACAAGCTATCAATTCACTCTTCTCAGCTTGACAGTCCACCTGTAGTACAACTGCCAGGTAAAAACATACATCTTTACAACTTGGTGGTCCCAAGTTAAAAAAAAAAAACAAAAAAACAAAAACCATTTCACAGAAAGGAAAGGAATAATATGAAAACAGCTCAAGAAATACACTAATGAGCAAAAATATATGGGGAAAAAGGAACATGTAGTTTTGACTTAACTGAAGAAATCAAGAGGAGACTGGTCTACATAGGAAAATGTGCATCCTGGAAAGTCAAGTGTGAAGACTTTAGAGTAGCAATCTATATGACTTGAATCTCCTCTAATTCCTGAATAAAAATGACATCTTGCAGTATTTATACTTCATGGCTCAGACACCTACCTCAGTTGGCTCTATTCCTTACTCACTCTAGCCTTTAAGTTACTTAGAGTCTGAAAAACATGGGGATATAGCTTAAGAAGAAAAATAATGACACACAACATTCTCCTTTCTGTAGCTACTTTAGACCTGGGTTTGTACTAGAAAATTCCTGAAGAAAATTTAAATATTAAGTCTGTAGCACTGCTGAATCAAGTCCCTAGTTAATATTTAGAAAACACCCCGTTTGGGCTGATTAGCATTCTTGGTGATACTATTACAGAGGGACAGCTGAACAAAGTCTGTGTGTCTCAAAACCAGTGTTAATCAATCTCAGAGTTGAGAGGGGGAAAAGAGGGAGTCTAAAATCACAAATGCAGCCATATCTAGGATCCTTGTCCTTCCGGATCTACACTTCCTTCAGGGTCTTCATCATTATAAATGTTCTCTGCCTGCAAAAAATAAGAAAAAGAGAAAATACTTTGTAAATATGTTACCTCTCGAGGTTAAGGTTTCCACACTAGATTAGGCCAGTGCCATATAATAAATGTTTTAGGTTTGTCGCCATATAGTTCCAACTATTTAACACTGCTACTATTGAATAAAAGCAGCCATATACAATGTATAATAGGCAGGAATCATCAATGGGCATGTTGTGTATTCTAAAAACTAATGCTGGCTACAGGCCCTTGTTTGTCTTGATAACCAACATTCTTGGTCCTTTAACCAGACATTGCTAATACCCAAAAAAGTAGAAGCAAGCCAAATGTCCCTCAATTGATGAATGAATAAATAACACATCCATAAAATGGAATAAATATTATTTGGTAAATAAAGAAGTTGGTCACATACTGCATGTTTCCACTGATATGTACAGAATGGGCCTACCCTTATAGTAATTGTCTAGGGCTTAGGGGAAGTGGAGGTACTATGAGGAAAACAGAAAGTGATGGTTCATGGACATAGACCATTGATTTTTATTTTTTGAGATAAGATCTCACTACATAGTCCAGGCTGGCCTGGAACTTGAGATCCTCCTGCTTCAACCTCCTGAGTGCTAGGATTATAGACACATGCTACTGAGTCTGGTGAAAAGACATTTTTTTTTTTTTTGGTATGCTGGAGATTGAACCCAGGGCCTGTACATGCTAGGCGAGCACTCTACCACTGAGCTACCCAGCCACCATAGGTTTTCTTTTTGGTGGGGCGGAGGGCCAATGAAAATATTCTAAAATTGTGGTGATGGGCTGTACAACTCAAGAGGAATTGTAAACTCACATTAAAAACCCTAGCCAAACTGTATGTTCTAAGCCTCAATTTATAAATTTTTAAAACTGCTCTTAAATAAAACCAATTTCTCCTATTTGATGAAATTGATATATCCAATAGTATAATTTTTTTTTTGGGGGGTGGTACTGGGGGTTGAACCCAGGGCCTCGCGTTTGCATGCTTTGTAAGTGCTAGACCACTGAACTGCACCCCCCCCCCTTTTTTTTTTTTACTTTTTGAGACAGGGTCTCGCTAAATTACGTAGACTGCCTCTGGTCTCGAACTTGCGATCCTGCTGCCTCTGCCTCCTGAGCCACTGGGATTACAGGCATGTGCCACCACACCCAATCCCCAACAGTATAATCTTAAATACAGAAACCACTTTCATTTGGGCAAAATTTATTGTTCTTAGCATCAACTCTGCACAAAACACTAGGTGAGCTGCTGCAGAGGATGGGATAGTCTTATGTGATCTACCTACAGAGGTAAGGAATGTATGCTAATTTTGACACCAAATATTCAGTGTCTTTCCTTGGGGCACCAACTGGGTGTCTCATAATTCGATTGTATCCTGACACTACCCAAGGTAAAGAACAGTTGACAATGTACATGCAGAAGCTAGTCACATCGGGAAGAAAACAGAACAGAGATAGCAGGTGTATCCATGAAGTATATAAATATGAAATGATGTTATGTCTCATTTATTTAACTTCCCCCACTTACCATCTGCCACACTTGCATAATATTGTCTTCTGATACAGAACAAATCACCCAAGGTTCATTAGGATTCCAGGAGAAATCAGATATTTTGGCAGTGTGACCACCATGAATAAACTAAAAGAGGGCCAAAACAAAGATATGAAATGCAGGGAGAGGACATTTAATTACACACTACTATAAAAAATTACAAACTATTTCAATATGCCTAAATGTAACATACCAACAACTCTGGTGGGCCATCTTCTGCATCCTCTGGGGACTGTTCCTCTCCAATTTTACTAATAAAGAGATAATTTTAGAAGTCAAAAAAATTTATTCTGAGTAACTATCTCTGGAAAGCATAAATAAAGATAATAACTTCATGGAGAGAGTAGCTAATATACAACTCACCTTAAATCCCAGACATTCAGTCTGCGATCAGTACCACTGGAAGCCAAAATAGTCTCATTGTGAGGTGACCACTGAACCTACACATCAGAATGAAGGAAATAAAAGAACCATGAATTGAAAAACTGAAGAAAAAAATACCTAACATTATACCTTGCATTCAACAATTTTGTAAATAAGGAGGATCAGAAAGTTAAAGTATTACAGACAATATCGTTGAAACTAACACCTAGATAATTTCTCTTACGAAAACAACTCATTATTAGACCTAGGAGATCAGTTTCTGTTCCATTTCACCTTGTATTTTTGAGATTGTATCTTGTATAGCTCAGTGGTAGAATGTGTTCCACCCAGTACCCAAGAAGCCCCAGGTTTAATCCCCAGCAACCCTTGCTCTGTACCTCCCAGTCCCACCCCACCCCAAAAAGATTCCTTACAACAATGATCTTATTAAGAGTTAGACAAAAGTTAACTACATACATGGAACAATCATATATTGTTACTGTTTAGTAAGAAAGTGCTGGCTCATGGTACAAAGAGAGCATTACCAACAATTAGGTTAGAGAAGAATCTGGATACTTTTTAGGCAAGAACACCAATACAGACAAAGAACAAAAAGATAGGGCAAAGATATAACAGGTCTGTAACACCTGACAATCTTTTATTATTCTAAGTAGGCCTTTATTATGAATTTTACTTTGAAAGGAGCTTAACCTGCTTAGGCACAGTACTTAGCCTAGTAGTTTAGGCTTGTACCAAGAAACCAAAATATGTGGCAAGCTATAAAGAATAAAGAAATGGAAATAAGGGAAGAGTAAACGAGTTTCAGGAGCAAGGCTGCTACATTAATTCAAGTAGTAGTAGTTTTTTTTTTTTACTCTTTTCAAAACAGGGTCTTACTATGTGGCCCAGGCTGGTCTCAAACTCAAACCCAAGTGCTGGGATTAGAGGCACGTGCCACCACACCCAGCACTAGTTTCCTTAATATCTCAAGTATGTAGGTGGCCAATGACTAGTTTGAGTAAATGTAGAAATAGAGGAAGAACAATTCCAATTTCCCTAGAGATTAGCCGAGGCAGAGTCCTATCATTTTTAGCAATGGATAAAGCACAAGTGTGCCTATTCACATAACCACTTGTTTTTGTTTTTTAAAAAAGGCAACACTGATTTCTCTTACCTGAAATATTTCATCTTTATGTGATTCAAAGGAATGCAACTTAAGTTTCAGATTTCTCAAATCCCACAAGGCAACCGTCTATGTACAAAAGGAAAAGGAAAAGAGGACAAATCCATGATTTTTTTTTACAAGGGAAAAAAAACCACCAACCCCCCCCCCCATTACCTAAAAGGTCTTTGCACATTTAAGTCAGCAGGGAAATTCACCTCATGTATTCTCTTAAAATAAACCAAACTGACCTTGTCGGCGGATCCTGTGGCAAGAATGAACTCACTATAAGGATTGAAAGACAGGCAGTTCACTTCAGCAGTGTGAGCATCAACTGAATGGCTTGGTTTGGAAGTATTGTTTGAACGAGTATCCCAACTTTAGTTTTTGGGGAAAAAAGAGCAAACGGGAAAAAGCTTGGAATGGTGGCTGATATAAAACTTAGACAATACATGAATAAAAAACACTTGGTTCTACTCACATCATAAGTTTTTGATCATCAGCAACTGACCCAAACAGAGACTCATGGAGCAGATGCCAGGAAACGTCTTCTACTACTGCTGTATGCCCTGTAAAGATGGTCTTTGCATCCACCACTTTTCCTTCTTTTGGAACGGCACTGATGTCCCATAAGCAGATGGTCTTAAATGTAAAATTAACCATTATGTAAAAGATTCTCACCTCCCCACACATCCCAAAAAAGAAGCCAGCTGGTAACTAGCCCAGATTTGTGTTAAAATTGGAAGGATACGCACATGGTCATCTGAAGCACTAAGTAAGTGCCCACTGAGATTTGGATTCCAGGAAAGCCCATAGCCTTCCTTCTGATGTCCACGGAGACGCAAGTCTGGGTTGCACTCTCCAGAAGGGTCTGCAAAGAAAAAGACACATCAAGACTACCCAGTCCACTGTCTTTCTGGGTCTACTAAGCAAATGAAATGTTGATCATGATGTCTAAAGCTCGCCACCTTTATAAACAATACAGAACCCGTTATGACCAAATATAAAGTGCTTAAGCTACATAATCATTTTTCTGTTCTCTGTAAAAAAGCTTTTTTTCTCATTTAAGGGAAGCAGCATGAAGGAAAATACCCACATTTCAATATAAATCAAAGATATTAAATTATACAAATAGCAAGCACTTAGAATAAATGGAACCTGTATTTGACTAGAACAGAGGAGATACCTGGTTTGGAAGGATGTTTTGTGTAGTCAAAAACAAGAACATCACTGGATGGAGTCTTTGTTGCAATGATGCAAGGGTTCTGGGGCATGTAACGGGCCCTGTTTACTTCTCCTTCATGGTTGATCTTGATTTCTATTTCAATTTTCCCACTAACAGATCCAAAACCTCCAAATTCTGTAAGTAAATTAATTACAAGTGAGGGTAAAACAAGAACTCTTCTGTGTGTGTGTGTGTCACTCAGTGTGTGAGGACACTGGGAAAGCCTTTTATCAATCAAGAGTTGTAATACTAGATAATCCACACTTTAGCTGGCACTATAAAGTACTTTCATATCCCTCAAACTCTAGGCATGTAGTTAAATGCCTAATAAGTAATATTAGAGCTCGGTACACACCTGTAATCCCAGTATGGCCAGCCTGGGATACATAGCGAGACCCTACTCAAAAAACCAGTCAAACAACAAAAACCAAAAAGAAAATGCTCTGCCAGCAGCACAGGTACTCAACTGTTAACTCTTCGAGGGACAAAAAGAAATCTTTCCAGAAAGTAAAAAAAAGTAAATGAGTAACACTGTTGGCATATTAGGTATCTTTCAGCTCTAAAGTAACTTTTTTCAGCTAGTGTATGGTGGCACATACCTATAATCCCAGTGATTTGGGAGATGGAAACAGGAGGATTCTGAGTTCAAGGCCAGAAGCAGCCTTGTAACTTAACAGTAGATCCTGTTTCAAAAAGGAAAAAATGTAGTGGGAGTGCTGCTCAGTGGTAGAGCACTTGCAAAGAATGTGTGCAGCTCTGGGTTCAATGCCCCAGTACCACAAACAAAACAAAACAAAACAAAAAAAACAAAAACAAAAACAAAAACAAAACAAACAAAAACTAAATAAAAATAACTGTCTGGTTTTGAGTCAGGTCTCACTATGTAGCCCAGGCTGACCTTGAACTTGTGAGCCTCCTGATTCAGCTTCCTGAGAGTTTAAGATTACAGGCATGCACCACCATTTCTGGCTCTTCACATTTTTCTGGGGGGGGGGGGGAGCAGTATCGAGGATTTGACCCGAGTGCCTCACCCATGCCAGGCACTTACTCTACCAATGAGCTGTACCCCAGGCCTCCCCCCACCCCTTTTTGAGACAGGGTCTTGGTAAGTTGCCCAGGCTGCCTGTCTTTGAACCTGTGAACCTCCTTCAATCAGTCATCCAAGCTACTGGGACTACAGGAATGTGGCCTTTGCACCTGGCTAATGTATTTGTTGATCTGACTGCACTCTTAGCCCATTTTTATTTTTTGAGTCAGGGTCTCACTAAGTTACACATGCTGCCTCTGGCTTCAAACTTGAGATCCTCCTGTCTCTGCCTCCTGAGTTGCTGGAGTTAAGAGGCCCAGACTAGTGTGCTTGGCCAAGAATTCTGCATCCCCCCCCCCCGCCCCCCGTACTTGGGGTTTAACCCAGGGCCTCGCGCTTGCATGCTATGCAAGTCCTATACCACTGAGTTGCACCCTCAGCCTATTTTTTTACTTTTTGGGACAAGGTTTTGCTAAATTAAACAGACTGCCTCTGGTCTCAAACTTGCGATCCTCCTGCATCTGCCCCTGAGTTGCTGGGATTACAGGTGTGTGCCACTGTGCCTGGCGAAATTTAATTTTTATGTATATAATGTGTACCATGGTGAAATCATTTCTACTACTTTAAACTTGGATAGGGTAATTTAAGCTAGTGTTTCTCAATTTTTTCATTGTTGCCCCCTAGGTAACCTTTAAGACATTTCCCCCTTAAGCCCTCAGTGAAATTGTAATACCAGACACCGTGTATGCTGAAGTGCTCTGTGTATACTTGTGCTTCATACATTCAACAAATAAGATTTATACCCACTCACACCCAAGAGCCAACTTCCACCTCCTTAGGGGCAATCTCCCCAATGAGAATGCACAATGATAACATAGGTTAAATTTTTCCCTCTTTCAAATGTAGAAATTCCATCATTATCACTTTAGTAGAAGGCAGTTTAAAAGCAAAGGTATAGAATCAAATATGTGTTAAGTATTTCTCCTAAATTGCAAACTCAGCTTTCCCAAGTGGAAATTGTTTTAAACTCGAGTTAGTTTGTCACATTGGATGTCTCTTTTATATTTCAAAGACATGAACATCATTACTTCTTTCATCTTCAAGATTCCTACCTCCTTTCTCACTGTCGTAGTGTGATGCATCAAACTGAGCATCATCATTAGGGAGCTGTACACTGGCTATCACAAGGTGGTTTTGTTCATCTGATGTGTGTGTCCCTAGGACAAGTCGATGAATGCTGAAATCTTTCCCTTCAGGTCTGTAACAACAATAAATTGTCACTATTCAAATCAGGAATATCATGAAAGACCACAAAAACAGTGATATACATATATGCAAAATGTACTATAGCCAGATTTTAAGAGGAGAAAGTCATTAAGAGACCTATTTTCCACTTTTAACACATCTTCCATAACGGTAATGTACAAAAACAACAATAAAGTATTTAATTTTGTGAGTATGTCTTGGTCAAAAATTTAGAATTATTCTGGGGAAAAAATAAAAAGTTTAATGGGATAAAATAGGAATTAACTACATACTCAAAAGAGAGGATGGGATATAGTTCAGCAGTATAGAATGCATGCTCAGCATTTGTAGCACCCTTAGCTTAATCCCCATCACTTCATAGCACCCACCCCCTGTCCCCAAACAAAAGGAAAAGAACATTAGGTAAACTAATTCTTCAAATACTTTATTGTAATTAGATGCCACTGAGTGGAGTACGACTCATAGCTACCCTCATAGGGTTTTCAATGGCTGACTGTTTCAGGATTGCCTTGGGAGTGGGTTGCCATGTTCTTCTTCCATTTTGTGGTGTTGGGAATCAGAACTCGGGACTTCAGAGACTACAGAACAACGCTCTACCAACTGAGCTAAATCCCAGCCCCCTTCAAATACTTGTTGTTGTTGTTAGGTGCCATCGGAGTCGGTATCCGACTCAATAGTGGCCCTCATAGGGCTTCTAATGGCAGATTGTTTCAGGATTGCCTTGGGAGTGGATTGCCAGGTCCTTCTCCCATTTTTGCGGGGCTGGGAATTGAATTTGGGACCTCAGAGACAGTAGCGCAGTGCTCTACCAACTGAGCTAAATCCAAATACTTACTAAGTACTTAATCAATAGACACATTACTCCAAGTTATCAAAGTACAAAAATAATTTTTTTCTACTGCAGTGCTGGGGATCAAACTCAGGGCCTTGTTAGACAAATATTCTATCACTGAGCTACATTCCCAGCAGGACAATGATGATCAAGGCCCTATTCCTGTTCTCAAAAAAACATGAGCAACCAGATAGTGATGTACACAAACAAACAAAAATATGAGGCAATGAAAGATACATAAAATTTGGGAGTTTAAATTTAGGAAGCATTCCTGGAAGAGGTTAAGACCTGAGTAGGGCTCAAAAATGCCAAACACCACATTCATACTTTATACACATCATTTACACACCATAACATAAATATTATTCCAATTTGAAAATGAAGATACTTAATGTTTAGGAAAGTTAAGCAATCTGTCTAAAATCGCACAACTACTAATAGAACCGAGACTGAAATCCAAATCTGGCTTTGGATATGGGAAGCACAGGAGTAGAAAAACCTAGGAAGCAGATTATTAGATTCTTCACTGTCTTGAATTCTAGTTAAAGGCATTTTGGATTCCATACTATAGGGAACAAGGAATCATGGAAAGTTTCTAAGCAGGAATATAACATCATTTGTGTCTCCTCAGAAGGATTATGGGAGAAGGACCTGGCAACCCCCTCCCAAAAATCAATCTGCCATTGAAAACCCTATGCACAGCAGAGAAGCACTGACAATAGTGTTTCCCCTGTTGTACAGAGGGTCGCTATGAGTCGGCACCTAACAACAACAACAACAGAAGGATTAATCTAACTGTAAAGCAGAGCTTCTTAAAAAGTGGTCAAGATCAACAACATCATCTGGTAATTTGTTAGAAATGCAAATTTTCAGATCCAGTCTAGACTTACTGAATCAGAAACTCTAGAGGGCAGGGCATACAACACTGTTTCACAACATCTGAAAATCTCTCAGTTACATGGGAAAGATGCTGCACAAGTGCGATACACTAGGGCTGATAAATCTATCGGGATGAAAGGAAAAACGAGGAATATCAAAATCCAACAAGGACAAAGAGAAATAGGAATAGAAGAACAAAGTTGGGGTAAGATCTATCTATGGAAGAAACTACTGCTTAGAACATGTCAAGTTGGGGAAGCCAGTAAGATATTCCAAAGATACCAGTAGGCAGCCAAAAAACCAGGAAGAGCTCAGTGCTGGGTGTAGAGGTAACAACAGGAATTCCTCTAGACAGATCTGACAGGCAATCTGAGAACATCTGTCCTACATAGAAAAAGGACACATGGCCGGGCATGGTGGTTTACGCCTGTAATCCTAGCGACTTGGGAGGGAGAGGCAAGAGGACCACAGCAGCCTACATAATTTAGCAAGACCCTATCTCAAGATTAAAGGAAATAAAGAATAGGCTGAGGGTGCAGCATATCAGTAGAGCACTTGCGAACTGTGTGTGAGGCTCTGGGTTAAACCTCCAAGTAGTTAGGAAGGAAGGGAGGGAGGACAGGGCCAGACACTGGTCCACATTAGTAATCCCAGTGACTTGGGAGACTGAGGCAGGAAGTTCACAAGTTCCAGGCCAGAAGTAACCTGTGCAACTGAGATCCTGTTTCAAAAACCAAACAAAAATCTCAACAAAACAAATATAAACAAGGGAAAATGAAAAAAAGAAAATGGATATAAACAAATGTCAGGAAAAAGAAACCCACAAAAAAATAGACATTTTGCTGTAGGGCTGATTGCTTTCAACTATGCAATGCTCATCTTAAACCGCCCCCCCCCCTCCCATTTACCTAGATCTACTAAAGCAGAAAGCTAAGTTAGTACAGATTCAGCCTTGGGGAATTTAGTTTGTTACTTTATTACCTGGGATGGTTTTAAGAAAACATAGGTTCCAGAATGATTTAGTAGGTATGGGTGGCCAGTATTTGGGAGTCACTGTCCAATGTACACAATTTAGCAAATGATTATAATTAAGTCAGAATCACCAGAATCACCATTCCACTATTTTCTCATTAAATACTCAAAACTTTTTTTGTTTTGTTTTGGGTACTAGGTCCTATAGTCCAAAATGACCTCAAACTTGTGACCCTCCCACCTTAGCCTCCTCAGTGCTGAGATTATAGGTGTGTATCACCATGGTCAGTATTAAACAGTTTTTTTTTTCTCCTTTGGTACTGAGAATTGAACCCAGGGCCTCACACATGCCAGATAAGCACTCCACCACTGAGTCTCACTGGCTCTTATTTTGTGAGACAAGGTCTTGCTAAACTGTGCAGGCTGGGATTACAGGAGGATCCCACAGAGCCCAGTTAAACACAAGTTCTTAAATGATTGGGCTACTATAGGTCACAGGCAAAAATGACTTTATCCTAATTATTTATGATGATCAGTGATTAGCTGAATGCAGGAACTCTTGGTTGTGACAAAAAAAGCTCCCACCTCCAAATTTCTGGGTATTTGCCATAGTTTTGTACAATCTCCTTAGGATAAAGTTTCCTATCTTCACTTATGCCACTGTAAAGGTAATGGCCTCATATTATTGTGGCCTCACTCATTAGTACTAACTTTGGATTTTAAACAAATTTATTTAGTACACAATTCTTTAATCTTATTCTGAAAAGTGAAGCCATTATTCTAATAGACACACTGGTTTTGCCAAAACTTTACATTAATAATTATCATCTACATTCACCTTCATCTTTGCAGTCACTTCCTTCTGAAAGCTAATCCTAATACTTCAAGTTGAGGTCCATTTCCCTTGCTCTGATCATCTTGTCTGTGCCACTCTTGTGGTAATTATAATTAATTTGGATCTACTGATATGTGGAACCTAGTAGGGCCTCAATAAATTCAAGCCAAATAAAATGATATGCTATCCCTTCTGTTAGAGGCAACCTACCTATGTGCAAGGAATATATATGACTAATTATCATAGCCCTCACTGTGCAAGATTTCCCTATATGAAAACCGTATGATGCTACCTTGTTTTTTTTTTTTTTTCCTTCCCTTTTTTTTTTTTTTTTTTGGTGCTAGGAATCAAACCTAAACCACTGACAGGGTTTGTGAACTATCACTGAACAAAACTCCCAGCCCCCTTGAGGTGCTTTTTTTTCTTCTTTTTTTTTTGAGACAAGGTCTTGCTGTGTAGGCCTGGCCATTCTGGAACTTGTTACAAAGACCAAGGCTGGCACTGAATTCACAATGATCCACCTGTCCCAGCCTCCAGAGCGCTGTGATTACAGGCATATATCACATCAGGCTCCAAGTGTTTTCTAAGTACCCTAATTACCTGTGATTGTTCTCATAACATATTATTAGTTGATATCTGTTTCTTCAACTAGACAATGTACAGACTTGAAGGCAGGTCCCATATGCATCTTTGTATTTTATTAACCAGCTATTGCAAATAACTGAGAATTCAAATATGTTCTGTTGAATGAACTGGACTCAAAAAAAAGTTTTTTTTTTTTTGTAGTACTGAGGCTTGGACCCAGGGCCTTGCACTTGCATGCTCTGCAAGTGCTGGACCACTGAGCTGCACCCTTAGTCCAGTTTTTCACTTTTTGAGACATGGTCTCACTAAATTACACAGACTGTCATTGGTCTCGAACTTGTGATCCTCCTGTCTCCGCCTCCTGAGCTGCTGGGATTACAGGCGTGCGCCACCACGCCCGGCTAAAAAAAAAAAATTTTTTTTTTTAAAGTACTAGGGAATTGAATCTAGGGCCTCAGACATGCCAGGTAAGTGGTCTACCACTGAGCTGCACTCCTAGCCCCTCAATTTTTACTTTTAGACATTGTCTGGCTCACTTGTGCAGGCTGCCTCTGGCCTCAAACTCCTGATCCTCCTGTCTCAGCCTCCAAGCCTCTGGGATTACAGGTGTGTGTCACAGCACCCAACTCAGAATACTGTTTGAAAACTGACAAGTTTTATACTATTTGGTCAACTAAGGTTGTAATAAGGCTATTCAGTTCAGTATCTAAGAGAGAAAATTATTATTATTATTATTATTATTATTATTTTTGGCCAGATAATCTACAAAAACAATTTTATGGGTTTTTTTTTTTCTCTTTTCGGTCCTGGGGAGTTGAATCCAGGGTCTCATGCGTGCTTTTTGCAAGCACTCATCCAGTGCACCATATCCCCAGCCCATTTTTTCTTTGTATTTCGACAGGGTCTCCTTAAATTACACAGGCTGCCTCTGGTCTCGAACTTGTAATCCTCCTGCCTCTGCTTGCCGAGGCTCTGGGATTAAAGGTGTGCACCACCACACCTTGCCTTCATTTTACCTTACTTTTGGTCTGGGGGGAAAAATAAGGTTACTAACAGGCTTTGCCTATGTGCCCTTTCAGGGTGACTAGAGAGAAGGAAACACAGAAACTCCATATGAGAAGTCTACACTGAAGAGATATCAAAGTAATGTTCAAGAGATTCTTGTCACCTGGTTACATCTGGAAGCCACTGTGCAGTTAAACTGGGCCACTCCAGGGCATGGGTCATCACCAAATCGTAAAGAAAAGGGGTGTTTTTTTTCCATATTTTGTACTCCTCGTTGATCACACGTTCTTCCACTGCGTCGTCAAAGGCTGCTAAAAAAATTTTTTTTAAAACAAATCAAGTTAACGAACAGAAAAGGAAACCGAGTAAACCTCACCAAAGCTACAGGAATGGCTGCTTCGTTCTGATTCTGAAATGGAGATTTGTCTGAATCTCCCCAGGCGCTGGCAGCAACACTGCTCTCCACCTTCGCAGGGCGGAAGTCGTCGGGCCATCCAAGCCAGACGCTCCGGGATCCGTTCGGGGGGACAGAGCCGCCGGGCCTTCGAAGTATGCCTGAGCGCGCAAAATCTACAGGACCAGCAAGGCGGCCTGTCCATCGGGCTTTGGGGTGGGGAGAGGCGCAGGCAAGCCCGAGAGAGAGAGGACCCACAGGGAACACGGGGAGGCACGAACATCCGCTGGGGCCCTCACCGCCAGCGCTGCCCCGCGGCGACTGGCATCCGCTCCGAAGGAACTGGCGCGCCGTTAGCCTGCCCCGTGGGGAGTTTCCTCCTCACATCTGCGTTGCTGGGGCTGAGCTCGGCAAAGTCAGGCCTGCCCTCCCTGTTAGGCCGTACGGAGGCCACAACGCAGCCCTCGAACCCCGGGCCCTCCCGAGGCGGCCCCGGTACTCTCACCTTCCTTGTCGGCCATAGCTGCAGGAAAGCTGGGGAAGATCCCAGGTCGAGCGTTGCGGGAGGGGCGGGGAGGCGACTGGCGCTCGCTCTGCGCGCGCGGCCTCTATTGTTTCCTGCGGCCCCTGCGTGAGGTTCGCCTTGCGCACCTTCGCGCCAACATCAGCCAATCGGAACACACCGAACGGCAGGGTGGGCGGGGCAACCGCGTTCATGGCCTATGTCGACGAACAGAGTCTCTTTCTGCGAGGCCCAGGCACGCGCTCCACCCCTTCCCCCACACCACTTGGAGCCGACTTTCACCATCCTGCGCGCCCCCGAGCTAATGGGACTGGGCCCGTGAGATCACGTGGGAGCTTTAGTCCACACACTCCTCAGGGCAGCCATTTTCTTAAGGGGCGTTGTGCAGATAATCTCGAGTACTATGAGTAAACTGGACTGCTTCCAGGTCTAGTTCTCAACTCTTGAGGGCGAGGCGGAGAGAAAAGGCCTCACCACTTCTCCCCAAAAGTGTTTAATTCAAGGCGTCCTCGAGCAAGTCTCGCTAGTTTTTATTAAGAAGTACTGGCTAAGTAACATAAGAGATAGGGGCCTTGGCCTTTTTCTTGTGCTACTGAGAAGTTGAACCCAGGACCTCACGCTGGCTTTTGCTTGTGTTCTACCACTGAGCCACACTCCGAGCCCATTTTTTCCTTTTTATTCTTAAGACTGTCGTTAAGTTACTCAGGGTGACTCTGGGTTCCGAGTCGCTGAGATTACAGGCGTGCACCACCACGCCCAACTCAGGCCTCGGCCTTTTAAACATGCCATCAAACAGCAAGGCTCAGGACAGAACTCGGAGAGACTAAGGCCCTTCCGCCAGCTCCAAGAACTGAGACCTGTTCCTTTAAGATTGTATGCCAAGGGGCGGGCTCTGGGGCGGGCTCTAGGGCGGAAGTTGTAACGTGGAGCCGAAGTTCGGGGTGAAGAAGGGCGGAAGTAGGATGTCCCATCCTGCAATCATGGCTCAAGAAAGGGAAGATGTTAGAGATTACAATTTGACTGAGGAGCAGAAAGCGATCAAGGCCAAGTATCCTCCAGTCAATCAGAAGTACGAATGTGAGTAGGTGGCTCAGGTCTCTCTTGAGATATGGGCACCCGAAGACTCTTAATTTCCTTATCTATGGTTTCCGGCTTCGCTTTCTGCTTTGCCCCATAGTTGCTTCAGGCATGATTCTATGTACCCGCTCTACCTCGTGTATTGTATCTTTTGCATTTAGGCTGGAGGTCGCTAAAGAAAAAAGCCACCTGACTCGAGAGTCAGGAAACCTGGGCTCCCGCATTGACAGTGTTGTGAAATTCTTTCATATGTGCCTCATCACTTTTATCTTGGTGAAGTTTACTAGTGCGTTAATTGTAAAGAGGGTTATATTTTGAAGCATTTGCCAGTAGTGGAATAGTAAAGACTATGGCCAGGTTAGAAAGAGGGCTGAGAACGCTAAGAAAGGAATTTCTAACTTTGTGTTTTACATTGGTCGTGTTGTTAGTAAAAAGATCAATTTTTTTTATTTATTAGCGTAGTGAAGAATTTAGTGAGACTGTCTCAAAATAAAATGAATAAATAAGGGGGCTGAGGGTTCAGCTCAGTGGTAGAGCATTTCATGCGCAAAGCCCTGGATTCAACCCCTCAGTACCACACAGAAAAAAATAAAATTCAAAAAGTGACCGGGGCAGTAGCATCAAGAGGCTGAATCAGTAAGATCACTTGAATCCAGAAGTTGGTGACCAGCCTGGGCAACATAAACAAACAAACATAAATAAATAAATAAATAAATAGGGTCGGGCGTGGTGGCTCCTGTAATCCCAGCGGCTCAGGAGGCGGAGGTGGGAGGATCACAAGTTCGAGACCACTCTAGGCAGTCTGTGAAATTTAGCGACACCCTGTCTCAAAAAGTAAAAAAAAATGGGCTGAGGGTGCAGCTCAGTGGTCCAGCACTTGCAGAGCATGCAAGTGGGAGGCCCAGGGTTCAACCCCCAGTACCACAAAATAAATAGATAAATAGGTAGGTATGCAGTGAAAAATGGTCTTGTAACCCTGACCCCCAATCATTTAGTCCCCCTGTCTAAAGCAACCATGGTTACCTTTTCCTGGTGCATACCTGCACAGATGTTCTAACATTTATTTTAATTTATTAACCAATTTCCAGGTGGTGGACACTTAGAATAGTTTTACTGTTCTAAAACAATGCAACAGTAAATATACTTTTAAATCCATATTTCTGTACAAGTGGAAGAATAAATTTCTCAAATTGCTTTGCCAAAGGATATATGCATTTTTTGAAATTTTATTTATATATTTTTTAGATAGTCTGGCTATGTAGCCCAGACTGGCCTTGAACTCCAGACTCGAGATTCTGAGTGCTGGAATTTCATGTGCCACCATGCTGGACTTGGATAAAATTCATCCTAAGTGTGTAAGAGATCAATCAATCTTACTGTTACAGTGTATGAGAAGTTCATCATTATGCCTTCAGATTCTACATTGCAACTAACCTTTAAAAACTACCACATTTTGCTGGATGTGATGGTTCATCCCTTTAATCTCAGTACTTGGGAGGCTGAAACAGTAGAATCAACCTGGGCTACACGTTGACATCTTCTTTCAAAAACAAACACCAAAACACCTACCACATTTGGAGTTTTGGTATAACCTCAAAAAAGATGCCTCAATTATTTGAAAAAGCTATTAAAATGCTCCTCTGGGGCTGGACCTGTAGCTCAGTGGTAGAGTGCTTCCCTAACATAAATGAAATGATGAATGAGGCCCTGGGTTTAATCCCTAAAACTGGAAAAATGACAAAAACTTTCTCTCTCTCTCTCTCTCTCTCTCTGTTTTCTGTTTTTCTTTCTCACTCATTCTTTTTTTTTTTTTTTTTTTTTTTTTTTTTTTTTTTTTTTTTTTTTTTTTTTAGACAGAATCTTGCTATGTAGCCCAGGCTGGCCTCAGTCTCATGATTATCCTGTCTTAGCCTTCCTAGTGTTGGGATTGCAGTTATGTCACCACGCCCACCTAACCCTGTCTCCCATATCTGGCTGCTTTTTCTCTTACGTATCTGAAGGTGGATTTTTTTTCCTCCTTCGTGCTGCTGCTTGAATCCTAGCCTTATGAATGCTAGGCAAGTGCTCTACCACTGAGATATATCTGCAGCCCAAGGTTAAATTTTATTTATGTACTTTGATTAAATGAACAGATTATAGCACATCAAAAATATTTTAAACAAATGCAAAACAATGCCATTATTACATTTTTGTGTGTGTGTGTGTTACTGGGGAGTTGAACCCAGGGCCTTGTGCATGCCAAGCACTGTACCACTAAGTTACACCCCACCCCCATTTTTTACTTTTTATTTTGAGACAGGGTATCACTAAGTTATGCAGGCTGCCTCTGGCCTTGAACTTGCAAGCCTCCTGCCTCTGCCTCCTGAGTCGCTGGGATTACAGGTGTGAGCCACAATGCCCAGCTCACTCTTATACGTTCTTGACAATATAGTTATTTTTCATAAAAATGTAATTTATGTTAAAATGTTTATTGTTAAGTGAATAAGTATGTTAAAGATATTTTTCAGTTAAAATTTCTAATATGGTTAATATTGACAGATTTAGCTCATATAAACAAAAGTTCTTTGGGGTCCTCAATAATCTTTTGGTTTTGTTTTTGTGGTTGAACCCAGGTCCTCCCACGTACTTTGCAAGAACTCTACTATTAGGCTGCACCCCAGCCCATTTTTTATTTTTTAGTTTGTGTCAGGGTCTCATTAAGTTATGCAGGCAGCCTCTGACCTCAAACTTGCGATCCTCCTGCCTTTACTTTCCGAGTTGCTGGGATTACAGGCATGCGCCATCACACTCAGCTAATAATGTTCGAATGAAAGCTTCCTGAGATGAAGAAGTTTGAGAACCACTGTTCTATATCAATGTGTCATTGTCTTTTTAAATTGATTTTTTAAATTTACTCATCAGACCTGAGTAAAGTGCTCAAACTTTAAAGATCATTGCTGAACAGATATACCTGTGTAAGGAGCCCTCCTTTCAAGATACACGGCTATGACTTTAGAAAGTTCCCTCAGGCTTCTTTCTAGTGCACCTTATCCTCTTATATTAAAGCAAACACTATTGTGTTTTCTGTCACCATCATGTAATTTTCTCTGTTTTAGAGTTTCATATGAATGGAATTACAATATAGATTCTTCATATCTGGCCTCACCTACAATCAAAGATAAACACAGCTGGACACTAGTTACAGCAGTGAGATCAGATTTTATTTAGTAATTACTGACAATAAGGAAGAGAGCTGAGCTCCATTCCAATTTATGCATAGATGATTGGGTGTTTTATAGGAAGAATGAGGGAGGGAAGAGAGGGAGGGCTTAGTAGAGTCAGAAGTGATAAAGTTCAAAGCGTTAGTCATTGTAAATGGTATAAATACAATGAGGCTGGTCATGTCTGCTAGCCAGCAGTTAATGGAAGTTAGGATTTTATCCTCCCACCCATGGAGACAGACTGGAACTGTAGGGATGATTACATTTCAGAGGAATGTGGAGGAATGTGTTTCAGGTCCTTGAGAAAGATACTTCTGAGTTGTAAGAGAAACATATTCACAGTTATAAATCCTTTTTTGGTACTTGCTGTAGAAAAGAGATTGGGGCTTATCTCAGGTGCTGGCTGGAGCAAACAGTGAATTCTCCTGCCTCTGTTGAGCTTTTCTTAGGCAGGCCTGAGGAGGGGAAGGGTAGAACTGAGGGTTGAACCTAGGGCCTTGTGCATACTAGACAAATGTTCTACCATTGAGCTGTACCCCCAGCACCTTTTTTATTTTTTGAGACAAGGTCTTTCTGAATTACTCAGGCTGCCTCTGGCCTTGAGCCAGTGATCCTCCTGCCTTAGTCTCCTGTGTCATTGGGATTACAGGTGTGTGCCACAGAGCCTGGCTCGGGCAGGCATTTCAATGTCCCCCTCCCCCATCATCCTAGGGATATGGCTTTATGGTACAAGAAGCCATGCTAAAGTTTGGTCAGCTGCAGGAGTTCAGATGAAATTGTAATGTGCTGAGAATTCTGATTTCTTAACAGTATTTTGAGATTCGTGTTAATGCACGGATCAGTAGTTCTTGCTTTTTTATTGCTGGGTAGTATTCTATTGGCCTGTTATTTTCTTTAGCTTGTCATCTCTGCTGGTCATTGAGCTCCTTAATGCCTAAAATTTCCTGAGTCTTCAATAGTACTCCTAAGTGATTCTGAGATGAATTTGAACTTTAAGTGTCACTTAAAGATGATGTGTTGTGGTACAAAGTATACCAGCCTAGGAGGCAGAAAACGTTAATTCCAGTTCCAGCTCTACTTCTGAAAAAGTCATACAATTTCTATGGATTTTAGGATTCTCTTTTTTTCTTTTCCTTTTTTTTTTTTTTTGTGGTACTTGGGGGTTGAAGCTAAGGCCTCTCACATACTTTGCAAGTGCTCTACCACTGGTTGCACCTTCAGCCCACTTTATTATTTTTATTTATTTTTATTATTTATTTATTATTATTTTTTTGCGGTACTGGGGGTTGAACCCAGGGCCTCGCGCCTGCATGCTTTGGAAGTGCTGGACCACTGAGCTGCACCCCCAGCCTATCCTTTTTACTTTTTTTTGAGACAGACTCACTAAGTTACGCAGACTGCCTCTGGTCTCAAACTTGTGATCCTCCTGCCTCCGCCTCCCGAGCCACTGGGATTATAGGCATGGGCCACCGCACCTGGCTATTATTTTTATTTTGAGATAGGGTCTCACTAAATTACAAAGGCTACTTCTGGCCTTGAACTCATGATCTTCCTGGCTCAGCCTTCCAAGTTGCTGGGATTACAGGTGTTAGCCATGGCACCTGGCTTCTTTTTCCCCCTTTTTGGTAGTGCTGGAGATTGAACCCAGGGCTTTGCACATGGTGGGCAAGTCCTCTACTACTGAGCTACATCCCCAGCCCTCAGGTTTCTTTTTGTAAATCGAGGAATTATATTAAATAATCTCCAAGAATTCCTTTTAGCTCCAATATCCTGTGATCCTAAATGGGAAGAACGGACAGAAGTTGGGATTCAGGTAAAGGATAGGCTGAAAATATTGAGATAACAGATCCCGTGGAGCATGGGATAGTAGCACTTGTGGCTTTCTGGACTTCCCTATGTGAGTATCAGGAAGAAACTCATAATATATCTTGTGGAGTTTACTTTCCAAAACTATGCCAGGCATGGTGGCACATGCCTATAATCCCAGCACTCTGGATGCTGAGGCAGGAGGTTCTCTGCAGGTTCAAGACCAGCCTGTGCTACATAGCATGTTCAGCCACTCTGGTCTACATAGCCAAACCCTGTGTATGTCAAAACAAAACAACCACAACAAAAAGCCCCTGTTTTATCAAGGATTAGGCTAGAGGTTCATTAAATGATGAGACAGAGAAATACAGAATTTTATATTTTCAGTGATGAGGTGGTTGCTAGACTTTTGATCATTTACCCAGTAGATATATAGTAAAGATACTAGGGCTGGTGCCAGGTATAGTGGCACATGCCTGTAATCCCAGCGACTCAGGAGGTGGAGGCAGGAGAATCATGGTTTCGAGGCCAGAGGCAGCCTGTGTAACTTAGCAAGATCCTGTCTCAAGATAAAAAGTAAAAAGGGGCTGGAGGTACAGCTCAGTGCTAGACCACTTGCAAAGTATGCTGGGTTCAGCCCCCTAGTACCGCCAAAAAAAAAAAAAAAAAAAAGCAACTAGGGTTAGGGATTCATCTCAGTGGTAGAGGGTTTGCCTATCATGTGCCCAGTCCTGGGTATGATTTCTGACACTGCAAAACAAACAAGCAAAAACCTTGATTTCTTTTGTTGAGAAAAAGTGATAACAGGAAATGCCATTTGTTTGTTGAGAAATTATAATGTTTTAGACATTTTTCTCCCTCAAGACAAGGTCTTGCTGTATTGTAGAGGCTGCTTTGAACTCCCAGGCTCAAGTGATCCTCCTTCCTAGGCCTCTTAGTAACTGGTGCTATCGGTACATGTCACTGCACTAAGCTTAAACATTTTAGAACACCTTGCTGCCTTTCAGAAATTGTCATTCATTTAATTATGAACTTTGGCTTAAAAAAATAGACCTAACAAAGCAAATAACTTTGTTGAGTAAGTAGGTAGCAAGAGGTACGGGCTGCCTCAGATTTTGTTATTCTTCAGGAGTGATTTATTTATTTTTTATTTACTTACTTACCTGAGATAGGGTCTTGCTGCATACCCAAGGCTGGCCTGGAACTCACTGTGTAGCTCAGGCTGATCTTGAACTTATGAGCCTCCTGCCTCAGCCTTTTAAATGTGGGCTTCTGGGTGTTTGCCACAATGCCTGGCTTGGATAATGATCTTAATAAGTAATGATGAACTAGAGGTTTTTGTTTATTTTTCTCATCTCCACTGCACCCATGTGTCTGTCAGCTTTTTGTGCTGGGGGGGCTAGCATGTTGCTGTGATGGCTGAAAGGTATACCACTGGTATTTCAGATGCCAGCAGGGCCACCCATGGTGGACAGGTTTCAGCTGAGTTTCAAGACTGAGACAGATTAGGGAGAAGGACCCAGCAGCTCACTCTCAAAACAATGAGCCATTGAAAATTCTATGAATAATGGAGAAGCACTGTCAAATATAGTGCCAGAAAATGAGTCCCCCAAAGTAAAGTTCACTTAATGGTAAGAATGGAGTAAAGCCTCTGAGACCACTTTTTGCTGATGTGGCACAACTCAAAATGAGAAGAAACATAGTGGTTGCAACATCAGGCTCAAACATAAAAACATTGTGTGCGTGGCACATTGTTGGGTAGTGTTTCGTTGCATTATACGTAGAGTCCCGAAGAGTTGGATTCTACTCAGGGGCACCTAACAACAACTACACCTACTGCTTCCCTAGAGTTATTTTCTTAGGATTTAAGAGTCAAATTTAGTGACTTACACATATTTTTCCCTCTCTCCTTCAGATTTGGATCATACAGCGGATGTCCAGTGAGTATAGCTGGAGTTTTTTCCTTTGAAACCATGTCTTTAAATAGGAAGATTGAATGTATCAGTGAATCTCTATTTTTAATTTTCCTTCTTTCATTATGGTTCTTTCTGAGCATGAACATAATGGTTTAAAAGCATCCAGTTTTGGAAGTTGGGCTTGGTGGTACACAACTGCAATCCTAGCACTGGAGAGGCTGAGGCAGGAGGATCACTGTGAGTTCCAGACCTGAACTATATAGCGAGTTCCAGGCCAGCCTCTGTTACTGTGTGAGACTCTGTCTGAAGCAAACAAACAAACAAACAATCCTAAATAACATAAAATAAAAGCATCCAGGTTGGGTACCATTAAATTAGGCTTTTAGTTTTGCAGTTATCAAATTGTTTTTTTTTTGTTTGTTTTTTTTTTTTTTGGCAGTACTGGGGGTTGAACCCAGGGCCTCGTACCTGCATCCTCTGCAAGTGCTGGACCACTGAGCTGCACCCCCAGCCCAGTTTTTACTTTTTTAGAGACAGGGTCTCGCTAAGTTACAAAGACTACCTCTGGTCTCGAATTTGCAATCCTCCTCCTGCCTCTGCCTCCCGAGCCACTGGGATTACAGGCAGGCGTGTGCCACCACGCCCGGCACTCAAATTGTTTTTATTTTGACTTTGCTGTTGAGCTTTGTCTCTTACAATGGATTATATTACACAGAGTATGAATGTGTTTTTTTTAGGTTACACGCATGGGGAGACACGCTGGAGGAAGCATTTGAGCAGTGTGCAATGGCCATGTTTGGTTACATGACAGATACTGGGACTGTAGAGCCCCTCCAAACAGTAGAAGTAGAAACTCAAGGTAACTGATATAGTCACAAGGAAAAAATTGTTATACAGATATGCAGTGTTCTACATGATCTGAGTATATTTTTATAGAACAACAAAATTGATTATGACTCTGTAAACAGAAACAGGTTCTTAGAGACCAGAATTATTAAACATCATACTATTGTGGCCCTTTTTGATCCTGTGTAGGAGATGACTTACAGTCTCTTCTGTTTCACTTTTTGGATGAGTGGCTTTATAAGTTCAGTGCTGATGAGTTCTTCATACCACGGGTAAGCAGAGGTTTTTAATTTTTACTGAATAAGTGGTCTCTTAGTTCATATTTTAAAATTGAACAAATATTTGAAAGAAGATATGATACGAAACCAACCTATATGGGTGTGTAAGATGATATTGGTTTGCATAAATCATAGGCACTTCTTGGTTAACCTGAGTTTGCCTTTGAATATGCATTTTGTATATAGATCTCTGATCATGTAGTACTTGTCATTAATCAGGACTATGAGGTAAGAATGCACCTACAATCTTCATCTACACTTTTGTGTCTCTCAAGTTTGAGCTATGTTTATGTCCATTATATATCTCTATGTTTATTTTGTTCCATTTGAAGTTTAACAGCTGTCACTTTGACTAAGTTAAAAAATTGCTGATTTTAGTTTTCCTTAAAGTGAAAAAAGGAAAAACCAAATAGAGATTGCTCGTCAGCCTCTAGGAGGACACTTCTCCAACATCACTGCTATCTAATATACAGTGCTCCCTGTTTCCGTAAGTCCTTATTTTCTCCTTTTTTAGCTCCACCACATACACTACCGATTGACTTTCTCATCCTATTGAGTTCAGGTGCCTAAAGTATTACATAAAAATAGGCTGACAGTGATTGAAATCCTTTATCATCATCATATACCATATATCTTACAAAGATACTCTTTTGGCTTTTTTCCTGGTACTATGGCACAAACCTAGAGCCCTGTCAAGTTAAGCTCGTTCTCTACCACTGAGCTATACCTGCACCAGTGCCTTGACTCATGTTTTTAAGTTGTAAATTTTTCAAGAGTGTGTTCCTTGAATATGTAAGAAAAGACTATTTCCTTGAAACATACAGAGGGTGCCAAAAAATGTCTACACATTTTAAGAAAGAAACAAACTGTATTAAAATTGTGATAATAAGCTGGGCATGGTGGCGCATGCCTGTAATCCCAGTGGCTCGGGAGGCAGAGGCAGGAGGATCACAAGTTCGAGACCAGAGGCAGTCTGTGTAATTTAGCAAGACCCGTGTCTCAAAAAGTAAAAAAATGGGCTGGGGGTGCATCTCAGTGGTCCCAATACCTGCAAAGTATGCAAACTTGAGGCCCTGGGTTCGATCCCCAGTACTGCAAAAAAAAAAAAAAAAAAAAGAGGGATAATACATACGGACAACAGGATGAATACAAGTCACATTTGACTTCTTAAGTCACAGGAGGAGTTCAAAGTGGTTACCATAGCAGAGGCCTCCCAGATCTTCCCTTGTGTCTATCACACCTTGTACCAGGTGTCTCAGACTTACAGTGAATGTGTGTAATTGTTAGCCACGTTGAAGGTTCTGTTGCATATTCACACCTCATCGTCATCATACTTCTATAATGTTCTTGAATTTCAAATACCACTTCAAAATGGTCTTGTGCTCCTCAAATGACAACCATACTTCTGATATTTTCTGTATCCTATTTGTCATATGGTAGCGCTAGCCTCCATCTGATTACTACCATCTTTTAAGTGAACATCATGCTGGATGTTGCCACCATAATCCAATTCATCTTTGAAAAGTGGCACACAGTTTACATCACTTAAAATGTGTACATGTTGTTTTGGCACCCCTGGTATTTAGCTTGTTGTTCTATTTTACATAACATTTTAATTTTCTTTGCTTCAGAAGAGTTGAAAGTTATTATTTTCTAGAAAAAGTAGGCACTTAGATATGTTTTAGTAGATAATCTAGTCTGAACTTTTTCCCTTTTTTATTTTTTTAACTTTCTTTGTATCTTTTGAACCCTTTTTTTTTTTTTTTGTAAATTTTTCCTCTTCAGGAAGTGAAAGTACTTAATATTGACCAAAGAAATTTCAAATTGCGGTCAATTGGGTAAGTTTTGAAGCTCTTTTACGTAGTAATTACTGAAAGATGTTAAAGTTAAATTCTTCATTGAACTCAGTGGGCAGAAAGACAAATAGAAATTTTAAATCAGAGAAGCATTTGCATTTGGCAGGACCTTGCAGATTGAGCTTTGTTAGACACCTAGGAACAGGGCTCACCTGAACTTTGGAGAATCAGAAACTTATCAGAACAAAATTGATTCTGGTTGTTAAGCCTGATTTCCAATTTGTTGATTATTGGGAGAAGAAACAGTGTGTGCACGCACACATATATTATATAGTTGCTAAATGGCACAGCATAAAGCCCAGATTGATGGATGGAAAGCACTGACTCATCCTTTCTCAGAAATCCTCACTTGTAGACCCACTCAAACTGGTCCTTCTGGACAAATTATATCTTTGTTTTGATTCTAGAATTTGTAAACACTTGATGAGGTGACTTCGGACTTGTTTATTCAGTCATTTAATTATATACTTTAGGTTATTTTTATATATAGCCTATCTTTTCCATTTTATATTGAGTTTTATTAGTTTCTTTGTGTAAAGTGAGGTCTTTTATTATCTTTTTTTTTTGTCTGTTTGTTTTTTTGAGACAAGGTCTTGCTAGGTACCCCAGGCTGGTTTGGGGCTTCCTGTGTAGCCTAGACTGGTGTTGGACTTGAAATCTTTCTGCCTCAACCTCCCAAGTGCTGGGATTAGAACTGTGTGCTTCCATGCCTAGCCTAACCTGTTTCTTTATCAGTTAAAAAGAGAAAAAGGCTGAGCATTGTGGTGAAACCCTGAAATCTTGGCACTCAGGAGTTTGAGGATTGTGTGTTCAAGGCCAGCCTGGGCTACAAAGAAAGGCCCTGTCTTAAAAACACTAAAAAAAAAAAAAAGAGAGAGACCGTCTGTTTGAACAGATGTTTATTTGTTTTTTGTGGTACAAGGGTGCTGAACCCAGGGCCTTGTGCATACTTTGTAAGTGCTCTGCCACTGAGCTGCATCCCTAACCCTTTTTCTTTTATTGGTGACAAGGTCTCACTAAGTTATGCAGGCTGCCTCTGGTCTTGAACCTGCGATCCTCCTGTCTCTGCCTCCTGTGTTGCTGGGATTACAGGTGTGAGAAACCATACCTAGCTTTGAAGAGAATTTTAAACCTTTGGTCTTTCTGTTGTATCATGCGCTATTCAGCCACATTGGTGGCAAAGGGAGAGAGAAGAATATTCTCCAAGTTTCAAGGAGAGTACCTTGATTCTAGATACAGACTGTGGACATTTTGAGAAATGTAAAAAGCAAACCAAGCACAAACCTTATTACTAAACAGTGTTTTGTGTTTGTGTACTCAGATCTGCTTTCTCTGTGGAGGATACTATTTAATTATATCTTTATCTCTGAGTATAGGGAAAATTTTGAACGTTGTACACTATTACAAAGTCTTATTCAGCTAGGCTCCATGGCACATGCCTATAATCCCAGTAACTCAGGAGGCTGAGGCAGGAGGATCATGAGTTTGAGGACAGAGTCAGCCTGCGCAAATTAGCAAGACCTTGTCTCAAAATAAAAAATAAAAAGGGACTGAGGGTAGAGCTGTTAGAACACATGCCTAGTGTGCTTGAGCCCCTAGGTTCAACCCTCTAGTACTAAAAAGAAAGGGGGGGAGGGAGGGAAAGAAAGAAAGAAAGAAGGAAGGAGAGAGAGAAAAGGAAGGAAAGGAAGGGAAAGTAAAGGAAAGGAAAGATGGAAAGTTGGTTGATTAGTAATTAAGCAGTGTTTATTGAGAATCCACCACAAACATACTGTAGTGGGGCACTTTTTTTTTTTTTTTTTTGCGGTACTGGGGGTCGAACCCAGGGCCTCGTACCTGCATGCTCTGCAAGTGCTGGACCACTGAGCTGCACCCTCAGCCCATTTTTTTTTACTTTTTGAGACAGGGTCTCACTAAATTACGCAGACTGCCTCTGGTCTCGAACTTGCGATCCTCCTGTCTCCGCCTCCTGAGCCGCTGGGATTACAGGCATGCGCCACCACATCCGGCCGGCACTTTTTTTTTTAAAGTAACAGTCAACCTTGACAGCAGCCAATGGCTATTGAACATAGGTCCCTTCATATCTATTCTTTTTCATTCTCTAGTATTTGAACCACATTTATAAGGCTCATTTGAAAATATATAAAGAGCACCAGGCATGGCGACTCACTTCTGTAATCCCAGTGACTTGGGTGGCGGAAGCAGTAGGATCACAGGTTTAAGGCCAGAGGCAGCCTGCATAACTTACCAAGACCCTGTCTCAAAATAAAAAATAAAAAATGGGCTGGCAGTGCAGCATGATGATAGAGCACTTGCAAAGTATGTGCAAGGCCCTGGATTCAATCCCTAAGTACTGTAAAAAATGTGTGTGTGTGTGTGTGTGTGTGTGTGTGTGTGTGTGTGTGTGTGTACACATATATATGTGTATATGGAGAGTGGTGGGTCAATGAAAAAAGGAAGATCCTCAACTAGACAGATTGATAGTGGCTGCAACAATGGGCTTGAACATAAAAAGACTGTATGCATGACAGTGTCAGGAAGTGTGTATACACACACACACGTGTGCACACAAACATAAAGAGAATAAATGTAAAATTGTAGAAATTTTAACCATGTTCTAATTTTCCTTAAGGTGGGGAGAAGAATTTTCACTGTCCAAGCACCCTCAGGTATGTCTTAAAGTCTAACCATTGAAAACATTTTATAATTCCTTACCATAAAGTCTGTACATGTGACAGTAAACTTAAACTAGTTCTAGTTGATGTAAAGTAATAAGTTGTTCTCAAAACTTCTCTGACCTATCTGGATATGTTAAAACACTGTGATTTTGTACATGTGAGTGGTAATTTAGGAGTCAGCATTAGGCTCCAGGGTCAGGTTTGTTACACATTACTGTGGAACTTAAAAATCTCTACATGCTAGGCATCGTGGCACATGCTTATAATCCCACGTACTTGGGAAGCTGAGGCAGGAGGATCTTGAGTTTGAGGCCAGAGGCAGCCTACACAATTTAGTGAGACCCTGTCTAAAAATGGGAAGCCAGGTGCTATGGTGGCATGCCTGTGATCCCAGTAACTCAGGAGGCTGAGGCAGGAGGATCAAAGGTTTGAGGCCAGAGGCTAGAGGGCTGGGGTTCAGCTCAGTGGTAGAGCATTTGCCTCGCATACACAAGGCCCTGGGTTCAGCCTCCCAGAACCGCAGGTGAATGTATGTGGGTGCAGCTGAGTGGTAGAGCACTTGCCTAGTTATCGATGGGCAAAGTCCTGGGTTTAACTTCCAGTACTGCCCAAAAAAAAAAAACAAAAAACCAGTAGTTGCCTTTTTGATTCTTAGGTTTCTTCTATACTGAAGGTGTTGGACTAGATGTTTTCTCTTTTCTTTTCATTTAATTTCTTTTCTTTTCTTTTGGTTTTTTGAGACAAGGTCTTTGCTGTATACCTCTGGCTGGCCTCAAACTCACGATCCTCCTCCCTATTGCTGGGATTATAGGAATGGGCCACCATGCTGGTTGGACTAGAGGTTTTTCTGTTTTTGTTTTTCTTTTTTGAGACCGGGTCTCGCTGTGTAGCTCAGGCTATCTTGGAACTCACTACATAGACCAGGCTGGCCTTGAACTCATGCTGATCATCCTGCCTTAGCCTCCTGAGTGCTGAGATTACAGGTGTTCACCACCTATGCCCAGCTTGTTTCCTAAAGTACCTCTACCTTCTGTGCTTCTCTGCATTCTGTATTTGCCAGCCTCTATGGCCTCACTTGTAGTAGTAAAATCTGTTGGAATAAAGGTTGGCAATTTTCTTCTGTAAAGGGCCAAATAGATGTTTTAAGATTTGTGGGTTGAGAGTGATGGAAGAGCAGCTACTTTTCTGTTGTAGAACTAAAGCAGCTGTACATGATATGTAAACAAATGAGTGTATTTATGTTCCATTAGAACTTTCTATTTACGGACATTGAAATTTCTTATAATTTTTAAATGTCATGAAATATTCTTTTGGTCTCTCTTTTTTAAAACTACTTAGAGATGAAAAACCAGTCTTATTTTGTGAGATTATACAAAAACAAATGGCAGGCCAGATTTGGCTCAGGTACTATAATTTACTGACCATTGTGTTGTGTTTAGACCAAAGAGGCCTAAATTAATTCTAGGTGACTTGAAAATCCTGGTTGCTTCCAGTAACTGCCATGTCATTTCTTCAGTCACAGTATAATGAAATGAAGCCTGATGCAGGAATGCATGCAGTAACCATTTCTATAATGTTTAGGAGAGAAGCATAAGGCAAAGTGAAAGCAGTAGAGAAGGGTGTGTGAATTGAAAACATTCTATTTGTAATACAAGTGGCTCAGTGGGTTTTCCTAAAGGAAACTAGTATATTTGGGATATAGCATTTAAAGACACCTAAGAAAGGACAACCATAACAGCCTTTGGGATGTCTTTGAGAAAGGAAATGCTGCTATGAATGGGGCAACAATATGGCCTAAAATGGTAGTTTTGTTCCATAAAGTTAATAGAAAATGATTAACACAGTGTGCCAGTAATGTGAAATACAGAATAGCTGGCTAATGGGATAGTAAATTGTTGAAGTATGATGATTTCATTTCTCAACACTGAACTCATGGGAAGTTCTCTACTCCTGTTTCCTCACTCCCCAAAATTCAATGAAATCCTTACATAGTATGAGATAATGAAATACCTGATCTCTAAGATTGGCCTTGTTGTTGTTGTTGTTAGGTGCCGTCGAGTCGGTATCCGACTCATAGCTACCCTCTGTACAACAGGGGAAACACTATTGTCAGTGCTTCTCTGCCGTTCATAGGGTTTTCAATGGCAGATTGATTTTTGGGAGGGGGTTGCCAGGTCCTTCTCCCAAAAGATTGGCCTAGGAATAATGTATTTCACTAAAATAATCTACCACTGTTTCATTCTAGTAATCTGTAAATGCTAAAACAACAAGAAGCACTATTTTTGAATTTAATGTATTAGAGAATATATGGAGCCATTCCAAAAATCTTAGATTTTTGCCAGTATGACAGTTTCACTTATTATTTTTTTTAAATAAGTGATCAAATAATAAGGGACTATTTTATGAATAGCATATTAAAATATTTAGGGCTGGGGATGTAGCTCAATTGTAGAGTGCTTGCCTAGTATACATGAGACCATGAGTTTAATCCCCAGCACTATAACAAATTAATTAAATAAAATACCAGGCTGTTGGAATTTCCAGGTTTAAAATAGCCTGTCTCAGGATCGCAAGTTCAAGACCAGAGGCAGTCTGTGTAACTTAGTGAGACCCTGTCTCAAAAAGTAAAAAAATGGGCTGGGGGTGCAGCTCAGTGGTCTAGCACTTGCAGAGCATGCAGGTGCGAGGCCCTGGGTTCAACCCCCAGTACCGAAAAAAAAACAAAAGCCTGCCTCAGCACTGAGAGAGAGAGAGAGAGAGAGAGAGAGAGAGAGAGAGACAGACAGACAGACACACATGGAAGGAAGGAAGGAAGGAAGGAAGGAAGGAAGGACAGACATACTAAGTTCTTAAAAAAAAAAATCCAGCTAGGTTTATGGGACTGGGATGTAGCTCAGTTTTGGAGCACTTCCTAGCGTTGTGGAACACTAGGCTGAGTTTGATTCCCATCACCACAGAACAACAAAAAGCTCCTTTTTAAATTTATTCTTTGTTTTTTATTTTTATTTATTTTTCAGTACTGGGTTCAACTACTCATTCATGCTTTTGCAAGTGCTGTACCACTGTGCTCCACCCCCAGGCCATTTTTTACTTTTATTTTGAGACAGTCTCTTGCTAAGTTATTCAGGCTGTCTCTGTCCTCAAACCTGTGATCTTGTTGGCTTTGCCTCCAGTCACTGGGATTATAGGTGGGTGCCACTGTGCCTGGCTTCTTCCTCATTTTAATGTTGTTGTTATTTTTGCTTCACTAATCTATATCCTGGGGCTGGGATTTAGCTCAGTTGTTAGAGCGGTACTCTGCAGTCTCTGAGGTCCCAAGTTCGATTCCTAGCACTGCAAAAATGGGAGAAGGACGTGGCAATCCACATCCGAGGCAATACTGAAATAATCAGCCATTGAAAACCCTATGAGGGTTGCTATGAGTCAGACATGACTCGACAGCACCTAACAACAACAATCTATATCCCATCCATCCATTAATTCATACAGTATTGTTATTAGGTGCCGTTGAGTCAGGTTTGACTTATAGTGACCCTATTTACAACAGAATGAAATACTCCTCACCACTGTGCCATGCACATGATCTTTTTTAAGTTTAAGTCCATTGTTACAGGCATTGTGTCAATCCATCCAGTTGAGGGTCTTCTTTTTTTTCATTGACTTGCCACTCTCCCAAACATGATGTCCTTCTCCAGGGATTGGTCCCTCCTGACAACGTGTCCAGAATACATAAGACACAGTCTAGCCATCCTTGCTTCCAGGGAGCACTCTGGTTGCACTTCTAGGATAGATCTGTTGGTTGTTTTGGCAGTCCATGGTATATTCAGTATTCGTCTCCAGCACCATAATTCAAAAGCATCAGTTCTTCTCCTGTCTCCCTTATTCAATGTCCAGCTTTCACAAGCATATGATGCAATTGAAAATATGGCTTGAGTCAGGCACACCTTTGTCTTCAATAAGACATCTTTTCAATACTTTAAAGAGGTCTTTTGCAACAGCTTTTCCCAATGCAATGCATCTTTTGGTTTCTTGACTGCTGCTTCTGTGGGTATGGATTGTAGAACAAAGTAAAATAAAATCTTAACTTCAATAACATTTATCATGAAGTTCCATATTGACCCAGTTGTCAGGATTTTTATTTTCTTGATGTTGAGGTGCAGTCTGTACTGAAGGCTGTGTTCTTTGATCTTCATCAGTAAATATTTAAAATTCTCTTCGCTTTCAGCAAGCAAAGTTGTGTCATCTGAATAATGTGGGTTGTTAATGAATCTTCCTCTAATCATGATGCCATGTTCTTCATAAAATCCAGTTTCTCAGATTAATTTACTCAGCATAGAGATTGAGGAGGTACAGTGAAAGGATACAGCCCTGTCACATACTTTTCCTGACTTTGAACCAAGCAGTGTTCCCTTGCTCTGTTCAAATGGGTGCTTCTTGATCCACGTACAGATTCCTCATGAGTACAGTTAAGTGCTCTGGTACTCCAGTTCTTTGCATTATTATTCATAATTTGTTGTGATCCACACAGTCAAATGCCTTTGCATAGTCAATAAAACATAGATAGACATCTTCCTGATATTGTCTGCTTTTGGCCAATATCCATCTGATGTCAGCAGAGATGTCCCTGGTTCCACGTCCTCTTCTGAGTCCAGCTTGACTTTCTGGCAGTTCCCTGTCAGTATACTGCTATAGTCACTTTTGAATGATCTTTAGCAAAATTTTACTTGTGTGGGATATTAATGATAATTGTTCAATTATTTCTGCATTCAGTTGGATCCCTTTTCTTGGGAATAGGCACAAATATGTACTGAGGGGGTGGCATGTTACTGTGTGCTGAAAGCTGTGCCACAGGTATTACAGATACCAGCAGGGTCACCCATGGTGGACAGGTTTCAGTTGTGCTTCCAGACTAAGAATTCATCCATATATTCAGCAAATATTTATCAAATGCCTGCAATGTGCCATGTATTATTTTAGGCACTTTAGATAGACAGGTAATAGGCAAATCAGATCTCTGCTATCACAGAGAATAACATCTAGTGAGAGAAGTGAGCTAGACATGTAAAAAAGAAAAAAAAGATATAATTTCAGGGGGTGCCATCAAGACAAAGTAAGACTAGCTGAGATTGGGAAAGAGTGGCCAGAAAAGGCAAGTCTGAGAAGCTGACATTTGAAGGGAGGCCAGAGAAATGAGCCAAGAGATGGGAGAAGATCTTTCCAGGCAGAAGAAATAGCTGTGAAGGCCCTGAAGTAAGATAGACTATGTTCAAGGAATAATAAGGACAGTGCTCCTGGAGCTGAGGGCATGGGAGAGAGTAGCAGGAGCTGCAATTATGTGTATGGAATGGGAAGCCATACAAGTATTTTAATCATAGCAGTTATATGATCCGATTTGAGGTGTGTTTTGTTTTATACAAGGTCATGCTATATATCCTAGACTGATATCAAACTTGTAATCCTCCTGTTTAACTTCCTGAAGTCTGTGATTAGAAGCATGCACCACCACATCTGACTCTGATTTGAGTTTAAAGATGATGAAGAATGACCGTAAAGGAGTGAGAATAGAAGTGAGGAGGCATTTTCAACAGTGCTGATGAGAAATGAATGGTAGCTTAAACTAGGATTACAGTGGTAGAGGTAATGAGAAGTGGTTGGATTTAAGATTTATTTTGAAGGTACATTTATATGAAGCTACTATTACTGTGTATATGGAATCAAGGGTATCACTTAGATGTGGACCTGAACAGCTGCATGAGTGGTGGTCCTCTTACTGTATGTAGGGAAGGCTTTGGACATGTTCGGTTTGAGCTGCCTCTTAGCCATTTAAATGGAGTTGTTAGATAATAGGTATTTGGTTACAGGATGACTGTTCAGAGGACAGCAGAGTCTGGAAATATAAGTTTGAGAATCATCACTAACTACATATTTATTCCCATAGGACTAGATAAGATTACCTAAGAATGAGTGTAAGAAAGAGTCATAATAGAGAGAACTGAGCCCTAAGCCATGAAGTTTGGAAGAGAAGGAGCCAAAAAGGAGGAGAGAAGAGAACCTAGTGAGGGGAAGCTAAGAAGAGGAGAGGTGTCCTGGAAGCCAAACATCTAACACTGTTGAGACTAGAGGTCAAATAAAATAAGGGCTGAGGATCGACTGTTGGATTTACTAACTAGTAGATTTGAGTGGGTTAAAAAGGAAGAAGCTGGGTGCTGTGGCACATACCTGTAATCCCAGTGACTTGGGAGGCTGAGGCAGGAGGATTGTGAGTTGAAGGCCAGAGGCAGCCTGCATAACTTACTGAGACTCTGTTTTAAAATAAAAGAGAAAAGAAGGGCTGGGAGTGCAGCTCAGTTGGTGGAGTGCTTGCTAGCATGCATGAGGCCTGCATTCAACCCCCCAGTATTGCAAACAAAACAAAACATCAAGAAATGAGAGAGAGGGAAAAGGAAATGCAGTGCCACTCATGTCCTCCTGTGAAACCTTCATATGCATTTTGTGCTGTTGAGCTAGCAAATGCTATTCACCTGTTGCCTGATACATTTGTGTAGAATTATTACAGATTTTTTTTAGAGCTGGAAGGAACCTGAGAGAACATCTAATCCTGTGGTTCTAAACTGGGGCAGGGTGGGAGGGAGTGTCATATATCAGAATCCTGTGCAGAGTTCTGACCTGGGAAACTCTCTCACTCTCCAGATAGACTTGGAGTCCCAAAGAGGTGAGTGAATCTTGGCAGCTGAAGAGACAAGAAAGGCTGAGTTCCTGGATGGAGCCCAGGTCAGAGTGTGAGGGAGTGGTTAGGGACTAGCAGGAGCCCTGAGCCAGAGCAGAAAATTCTGTTCTTTGAGTCAGTTCATTCTATAAATGAAAAAACTGATGCCCAGACTGGTTAGATGGCTTTCCTGCCAAGGTAGAACAAAGCCTGGATTGGAGTTATAGCTCCTAATTCCAGTACATGGTCCTTTTTACTATGCATATGTGGCCTCTCATTTTTATTGGATCAACATATAATAATTTGATAACTAATGATTTCATGTAGATTTTTAGTTTTTCTGAATAATTATGTTTTTGACTTTCTGCTAATTGTTATTAGAGTTAAATATTCTGATTCCAGTGTCTTTTTTTTCTTTTGTGTTTTTTCTCTAATCCCAACTTTAGGGAACAGAAGTCAAAGCAATAACATATTCAGCAATGCAAGTCTATAATGAAGAGAAGCCAGAAGTTTTTGTGATCATTGACATTTAAGAAGAAAGAGAAAGGCAGGAAAGAAGGAAGGAAGGAGAGAAAGAAAGAAAGAAGGATGGATTCCTATGAAAAGAATCCTATGAAAAGAACCTTATGAAGAACTGTTTCTTTTTCTTCCTTTCTAGAATATACAGTGACTTAATTTCTATAGTATCTTTTGCTAAATGGAAATTTATAGAACAGGAAATACTGACTTACAGTGTGACATTCAGAAATGGACAATCAGGGCATAGCTTTGGTCTGTGGTTCCAAGATACTGACTTTTTCAATTCTTGACAAGCAATTATGTTAATTGCTTTTGTTAATTCTCTGCTGTAGCTGCAGGTGCCTCCCACCCTTCCAGTGGAATGCAAGCCTGCTAGCCTGGTCCCAGATGGCATCACTCACTGATGTAAGCAGCAGTTGGGACAGAATCCAGTTTGGAAAAAAAAAAAAATCAGATCCAGGTGTGGTGGTGCATATCTGTAATCCCAGTATACTTGAGAGGCAGAGGCTGGATAACCTGAGTTCAAGGTAGCCTGGGCTATATAGTGAGACCCTGTCTCAAAACAAGAATAATTTGAGAAAATACATTTTTGCATCTAGAATTTGCTTTTCCTTTCAAATTGGTTAAGACTCTCTCTCTCTCTCTTTCTTTCTTTCTCTCTCTCTTTCTTTCTTTCTTTCTTTTTTTCTGCTTCCAGGCTAGAACTTGCTATGTAGAACAAGCTGGCCTCAGATTCATGTCAATTCCCCTGCCTTAGCCTCCTGAGGGCTGGGATTATAGACTTTTGCCACCATGCCCGGGTTGATATTTTTTATATGTATGTTAAGAGAGGTCATGCTCTAGGTTGCTGTGGAACAGAGCCATCCTGTATTCCAGTTGGTTTTTTAAACTGATTAAAAGACTTCGGTAGGAAGAGTCCTGATTTTCTCTCACACATTCTTTTAGGCAACAATGATATTTTCACATCTTCTTATAAGAAAAACTTGATACTACACCTTACAAATGGACCCTTCTAACATGTAATTTTAATCTTTAAATATCTTTATTTATTTATTTTTTTTTAGTGCTGGGCCTTGAACTTGAACATGCTAGGCAAATGCTCTACAACTGAGTTATATAGTCTCAGCCCCTAACATACAATGATTTTAATTTTTTCTTTTCTTTTCTTTTCTTTTTTTTTTAAAGCTATTTAGAGTAGTCATCTTTAAGGAGATAGGAAGCTGGGAAAACAACTTTAAAACTGTCTAAATTTTATAAAGTAGATTTTTTTCTTTTTCTTTTTTTTCTTTTGCATTGCTGGGGATTGAAAGTAGATCACTTTTTTAAAAAAGAAAAAGACAATTCAGTAGGCTGAGGCAGGAGAATTGTGAGTTTGAGGCCCAGAGGCAGCCTTACAACTTAGTAAGACCCTGTTTGAAAATAAAAAAAATAAAAGAGGGCTTGAGGATGTGGCTCAGAGGTAGAGCACTTGCCAAGCCTCTGCAAGGCCCTGGGTTCAACCCCCAAGTACAAAAAAAAAAAAAGAAGATGACTTAAAAAAAAATGCTTTAAGTTTGATTTTCAACTTTTATAGCAATTGATTGAGGGTATTCTCTTTTGATCAGTTTCCATAGCTGGGATTTATTCATAAGACCTTAAGATTGCCATAGGGTGGTACCAGATATAATTAGAGTATGTTGAACTTGAACTAAAAGAAAGATTAGCTCTGTGTTAAGTGTTCTCTTTTAGCACTGTATCCTTTTTCTCTAGGTATTTAACAGAAAGTAGGGTTAAGGAAGACCAGACCAAGAGCCTGGGGTTTGAAAAGCAGCTCTTAAAATGAAAGTATGTCAGGATCACTGGGGTATTGCTGCTTACCCTTCTTTGTGCTCACATACATTTTGCCAATTTCAAGTGTAGCTTTCCAAGCAAAAAATGCCCTTCTTAGGGCAGACTTCCAGGCTGAGATGGGGCTCTTTTTTTGTGAACCCCTTTGCTTAACATGGCTAATTGGGGCTTAGTTGTGAAAGTGAACAATGGAGTACCATGAAGGCAATGAAAGAATCAAATGCACAGTGAAAAGTGTGTGTGTCTGTGATTTTGAGACAAGATCTCATTATGTAGTCCAAGCTGGCCTCAAACTTGAGACCCTCCTGCCTCTGCCTCCCAAATGTTGAGATTACTGGAGTACACCACCACACCTGGCCCAGATAAAAAACAAACAAAAACCTAGGGTGGGAACAGACTTGCCCAGGAATAAAAGTGTGAGTTAGCCATCTCTCTCATCCCCGTGCCATATAAAAAATAAAAGCAAGTCAGATGTAATTATGCAATACACGTTGTATTTCTTTTTTGTTTATAATAGCCTTATGATTTATTGTATTTTAATGTAAACTTCAAAATTTAATTTGTGGCCAGCCGTGGTGGCGCAGGTCTGTAATCCCAGCAGCTTGGGAGGCAGAACCAGGAAGATCACACGTTCGAGACCACAGGCAGTCTGCATAACTTAGCGGTACCCTGTCTCAAAAAGTAAAAAAAAGAGCATGCAAGTGCGAGGCCCTGGTTTCCACCCCAACTACCACCAAAAAAAAAAAAAAAAAAAAAAAGGCATTTTTCAAATATAATAAAGGTATTAGATAGAAGGAAAATCAGTATGTTACCTCTTAAACATGGCTTTCCCCCACCTCCTTGAAACAGGGTCTTGCTGTGTAGGCCAGACTGGCCTTGGCCTTGACCAGGCTGGCTTCAAACTTGCATTAATCCTCTTGCCTCTGCCTCCTGAGTGCTGGGATTGCAGGCATGTACCACCACAACCTGTTTTTTGTTTTGTTCTGTTTTGTTTTTGAGACATAGTCTCTCTATGTAGCCCAACCTGGCCCCAGACTTTCTGTTGTGCCTGTGCCTCCTCACTGCTGGGATTTTGGCTTATGCCATGACATCTGGCATGAACCTAGAATTCTTGATACATCATCAGCAATGCTGCCTATTTTTTATTTGCTTATTTTTAGTTAATTTATTGAAATGGTTATACTGGCTGTCATCACACTCTTCTGATATTTTCACATACATGTCTTAGCCTAGGGAGCAGATTTTCTCCCATCATGGATCTCATTGGTTTAAAGGGAGACTGAACCTTATCTTCACATGAAGACTCTGTTGATTAGAAATGTCTCCACATTTCCTCTCACTTCATGACATATTCACTCATCTTCACTTATCTTCTCAAAATCTCCTTCCTGGGCTGCCTTTCCCATTCCTTATAAAGTCGGAGTAGCAAACCCAATCCCAAGGAAGACCAGAAGGTAATGGGATTGGCTGTGAGTATTGAGCAGGTATTGCAGTTTTGTTTGTTTGTTTTTCCCAGTACTGAGAGGTGGAATCTATGGCCTTGCACACACTTTGTAAGCTCTCTACCACTGGGATGTTCTCCCAGCCCCTTTCTTATTTTTTATTTTGAGACAATGTCTTGCTAAATTACACAGACTGCCTTTTGCCTCAAACTCACCATCCTCCTGCCTCTGCCTTCCAATTCTGGGATTACAAGTGTGTGCCACTGTGCCTGGCCTTTTTGTTTTAAATTACATCCCAGACATTTTGTTTTTATCCTTTGGTGCTGGGGATTGAACCCTGGATCTTGTGCATGCTAGGCAAGCACTCTGCCATTGGCCTATATCCCTAATCCCCCCAAAATTTTATATGAAATTTTGGGGAAAAAAAAAAAATCTCACACTGTGGGTCATCACAACGAGGGACAAATTGTGTGGGCTGAATCTGGTCCACTAGTTAGCTTTAAAGATTTGACAGCTTATTCAATTTTATAATTTTTAAATATTTGTTAGTCTTGGCCCTTTTTAATAGAAAGAAAGCTTTCTGGTAGCACATAATAGATGGTTGTTAGCTATGTAATGAACAATGGTTTGAACATTTTAGGATATATAGCACTCTTTAAGCAGAGAGTGAAGGTCAACTCTTTGAGCAAATCTTCAGAACATGAGATTCTCCAGTCACATGCCTCAATTTCTAACCCTTGCTCTACTGATCCTGGACCTACTTCCTTAACTGTATATATTTTGAGTATTAGTGATTTGTCAGTACCTTTCCAGTTCTAAATTTCTCAGTAAAATTTCTAAGTAATTATTTTATTTTATTTTATTTTAAAGACAGGGTCTCATTAGGTGACTCAGGCTGGTTTCACACTCTGGCTCAGGGGTCCTCCAACCTCAGCACACCACCCTGTCTGGCAGTAATATATTCAAAATAGTTCAGCTAGCTAAGAAAGATAAGGTATTGCTGGGTACAGTGGCACACACCTATAATCTCAGTGACTCGGGAGACAGAGGCAGGAGGATCGCAAGTTCGAGACCAGAGGCAGTCTGCGTAATTTAGTGAGACCCTGTCTCAAAAAAGTAAAAAAAAAAAAAAAGGGCTGAGGGTGCAGCTCAGTGGGACAGCACTTGCAAAGCATGCAAGTATGAGTCCCTAGGCTCAACCCTCAGTACCGAGAGAGAGAGAGAGAGAGAGAGAGAGAGAGAGAGAGAGAGAGAGAGAGAAAAGGTATTTGCTACTGTAGAAATTTGGGTTGTTTAGCCTAAAACACCCAATGCCCAGCTGTTAATATGACAGCTATTGTCATGGGTAAATTAGTGTGTAACTTTTTAAAGAACTTTTAAAAGAAAGTATGAGCTGGGCACTGTGGCACACACCTGTAATCCCAGTGATTTAGCAGCTGAGGCAGGAGTATCATGAATTCCAGGACAGAGGCAGCCTGTGTAACTTAGTGAGGACCTTTCTCAAAATAAAAAGGGGCTTGGGGTGAGACTCAGTGGTGGAGCACTGTGAGGCCCTGGGTACAATCCCTAGTCCTGAAAACAACAACAACAACAACAAAACAAAAAACAGTAGTATGATGATCTTTCCTCCCTGGTGCCCCTCCCTCTAGGAAGGCAGAGTGATGTGTGTTCCCACAGCCACACTAGCCAGGTGTCTTTCCACTTGGGCTTTGAAGAGAATGTTCCAAGAGAACAGTTCTACCCTTCGCAAGGTGGGGGGAAGTGCCATTATGAACTACAGTACAGGCTTATCTCTTCCCTTCTGGCCTTCAGAAGGCTTAGGGATTTCCAGATTCTGCCCCGTAAAAAGCCCTAAATGATCACAACAGTACCAGCTTTGCCCCACCTACAGAGACTTTGAGAATAACAACTTAATTTCATGTAAGAAACCCAGAAATCAGAGAAGATACCCTCCAAAGCACTCCAGAGGCTGAGGGGAAGTTTGAAGCAGGAGGATGGACACAGTTTGAATTCCAGGCCAGCTTAGGCTACATAGTGAGACTCTGTCTCAAAAAACCAAATTAATAGGCATAATTCACAGACAAAGTGTCTCCAGCATTGCTAGGGAAGTTAAGAATATTATTTTGTAAGATGAGAAAAAGGGAGTAGTGTGATTATATTTGGAGTCAGGAAATTTAAACACTACTGTGTTAACATTTTTATTTTGAGGATATTGGGTAGAGTAGTAGTTAACAGCATGAACTATAGCTACCATTGGGATTCAAGTCATGGTTCTGCCACTTAATAACTACTTTGGGGACATGTTGCTTAACCTCTCTTGTGCCTCAATTTCCTTATATATGATAATAGTACTTGTAGTGTTGCTGAGATTAAATGGCTGTGTACACATAAAACTCTTACAGCAGTGCCTGACACAGTAACTGCCCAGTAAGTAAGAGTATTAGAACAAGCATAAACTACCAACTTTATTTTGCCCTTCCCTAATTCTAAAAAAGGCTCACAGTGCTTGGAAAAGGAGTGCAACAAGGCTAGAGACATCCCTGGGAGCCAGAGCCATTCTGCAAGAGTGACATGGTAGCTTGTTTCTTGGTTTATTAAGGCAAGCAAGAGGCTGGGTATGGTGGCTCACACCTCTAATCTCAGCACTGGGCAGTCTGAGGCAGGAGGCTCATAAATTTGAGGCCAGCCCAAGCTACATAGTGAGACATTGTATATAAATAAAATAAATTATATAAGTAAATAAGAAGGGCAATTAAAATCACTCCCTTCTGCTTCTCCCTCTGTCTTCTTCAGACCTACTTTTGTTACTTCTCTACTTATATTCTTTTTCCTGTGTTAATCTTGTTTTCTTTCTCTCATATACATTATTTAGGCGAGCATCTGTATTCAAAAGCTGTGCACTCCCTTTGCACTAAACCCACTGCCTTGCTAGAAGGTTCCTTTCCACTGTTTTCCCTTCCTGATTCCCTTGCAGCTCATGGTACTCAAAAAGTATATCATAATGAGAAGAAAGATGGACAATGGCAATTTCATTTTCTCCTTTATCATTGTTCCCATGGCTGCTTCAGGGTCTTCTCACTACTAGTACAGCCTGTCTGCTGTTACCCACCAGAAGTGTTCACATCTTATAAATTACCATTTCCTGCCTTTGAAATTTTTCCCAGGTTTTTTTTTTTTTTTTTTTTTTTTTTGCAGTACTGGGGGTTAAACCCAGGGCGTTGCGCTTACATGCTCTGCAAGTGCTGGACCACTGAGCTGTGCTCCCGAGCCGCCCCCCCCCACTTTTTTTTTTTTTACTCTTTGAGACAGGGTCTCGCTAAGTTACACAGACTGCCTCTGGTCCCCAACCTGTTATCCTCCTGCCTCCACCTCCTGAGCCGCTGGGATTACAGGCATGCGACACCACGCCCGGCTCTTTTCTTCATTTTTTAAAAAATGTTATTTTTCTCTAACTTCATTGACATGTAATTTGTTAACTATACAATTCTTCCACTTAAAATGTACAATTCAGTTTTTAAATATATATTTATTTGCAATAGTCCCTACTTACCCTCAGTTTCACTTTCTGTACTTTTAGTTACCCAGGGTCAACCAGAAATATTAAATATTAAATTTTAATATTTCCAGAAATTAAATTTAATAAATTTAATTAATTAATTAATTAAATTAAACCAGAAATATTAAATGGTGCCCACTGCCTGTGGCTAATGCCTGGATTCTCAGTGACTTGGGAGGCTGAGGCAAGATCATGAGTTCAAGGCCAGAAGCAGCCTGTGTGATTTAGCAAGACCCTGTCTCAAAAGTTAAAAAAGAGGTAAGGGTGCAGGTCAGTGGTAGAGCATTTGCCTTGTTGCTAGGTGCTGTGGAGTTGGGTCTGACTCACAGGGACCCTATGTACAACAGAATGAAACACTCCCTGACACTGTGCCATGCCTGGAACTATTGTCAGTATTTCTCTGCTATTTATGGGGTTTTCAATGGCAGATTGTTTCAGGAGTGGGTTGCCAGGTCCTTCTTCTGTTTTTGCAGTGCTAGGGATCAAACCCAGGGCCTCAGAGAGTGCAGAGCAGCACTCTACCAACTGAGCTACAAAGTCCTGGGTTCAACCCCTCAGTACTGGGGGAAAATAATTAAATAGGAAATGTCCAAAATAACAAGATATAAGTTGTGTGCTATTCTGACTAGGATGATGAAATCTCATCCCATCCAACTTTGGCCCAGGATATGAATCATCCCCGTATTCAGGGTATACACTCTGCCCATTAGTCACTGAGCAGCTGTCTTTGGTTATTAGATCTACTAGTGATATCTCAGTGTTTACATTCAAGTAATCCTTATGTAGAAGCTAGTGCTACATTACAATGCCCATGTCATTTACCTCACTTCATCTCATGTAGGCATTGTATCATATCACAAGTAGGATGAGTAAGTACAATAAATTATGAGAGAGAGCCGGTGTGGTTGCCCAGGGCCATAATCCCAGCACTCCAAGCAGAGGCAGGAAGATTGTAAATTAAAGGCCAACCTGGGCTACACAGTAAGTTGTTGTTGTTGTTAGGTGCCGTCGAGTAGATATCCGACTCATAGCGACCCTCTGTACAACAGGGGAAACACTACTGTCAGTGCTTCTCTGCTGTGCATAGGGTTTTCATGGCAGATTAATTTTTGGGAGGGGGTTGCCAGGTCCTTCTCCCAAGCCTACAGCACCTGGTGTTCCCAGGCGGTCTCCCATCCAGGTACTAACCAGGCCCGACCCTGCTTAGCTTCCGAGATCTGACGGGATCAGATTCCACAGGGCTACGGCTGCAGGCTACACAGTAAGAGCCTCTCTCAAAAGACTAGCTGAGGAGCATAGTGGCGGAGGGCTTGCCTAGTATGTATGAGGCCCTGGTTTCAGTCCCCAGCACAGCAAAAAAAATTTTTAAATCACATTAACATAATTTTTATTACAGTGTATTGTTATAGTTCTATTTTATTGTTAGTTAATATTTTACTATGCCTAATTCATAAATTGCCTGCAGCTGTACTACTGTGGCGTAACAATGCTGTTTTCTCTATTGTACATAAGGTTGCTATGAGATGGACACTGACTTGATGGCACCTAACAACAAATTCATAAATTAAAGTTTACCATAAATGTATATATGTACAGGAAAAACATTATACATAGGTCTCAATGCTATCCAGGGTTTCTGACATCCACTGGGGATCCTGGAATATATCCCCTGTGAATAAGGCGGACTACTGTATTCACAGTTGTGCAATAATCACTACAATCCATCTGAGAACATTTTTACCCCCAAAAGAAAACTCTTCCCTTTGGTAGTGACCACCCTCCTTCTCCATGTTTCATCCATCGTAGCCTTGTTGTTAGGTGCTGTCAAGTCAGGTCTGACTGGTAGCAACCCTATGTACAACAGAATGAAACATCCTCTGACCCTGTGCTGTGCCTGGCATTTTATCAGTGCCTCTCTGCTATTTATAGGATTTTTTATGGCTGACTGTTTTTGGAGTGGGTTGCTGGGACCTTCTCCCAAGCCTACAGCACCTAGTATTCCCAGGCGGTCTCCCATTCAGCTATTAACCAGGCCTGGCCTGACCCTGCTTAGTTTCCGAGATCAGACACCGGGGGGGGGGGGGGATGTACAGCTGCAGACCTATTAGCCCTAGGCAACCACTGATATACTTTCTGTTTTTCTGTTCTCTAGATTTGTCTATTTTGTTACTCAGATTGTTTCCAACATTCCAATTTTATCCTTTTTTTCTTTCTTTTTTTTTTTCCTTTTTCTTTTTCTTTTTTTTTCCATCCCTGGTGATCAAACCCAGGGCCTTTCTTGTACTAGCCAAGCATTCTATAACCAAGCTACATCCCCAGCATGCCTTCATTGCAGCTGGAAACTCACTTCTTAGAAGCTGTTTGGACTTAAACCATTTGCTTGATCTTTGGTTTGCCCAAATTCTCTCAGTTTCAGTAAAATACTTTGACCACATTTTAGACTTATGGATACATTGCTACATGCAGTTCTGTAAATCAGTATATGTAGTCTTGACTCTTAAGTTGCAAGTATTTTAAGAAGTACCTTATGGCACAAAAGAAGCGGTTTCTGGTTATTTACTTACTTATTTACAATACTAGGGGTTGAACCTAGGGCCTTATCATGTTCTTTGCAAGGCTCTACCACTGAACCACATCCCTGGCACATTTTTTACCTTTTAATTCCTCTCCCCCTTTCCCTCCCTCTCCTCTCTTATTATTTATTTATTTATTTATTTATTTATTTATTTTTGCAGTACTGGGGAGTTGAACCCAGGACCTTGCACATACCTTGCCAGCATTCTACCACTCAACTGTACCCCAAACCCCTTTTTCTTTTTTATCCGGAGACATGGTCTCACTAAGTTATGCAGGCTGTCTCCGACCTCGAACTTTTGATCCTCCTGCCTTGCCTCCCGAATCACTGGTCACTGGGATTACAGATGTGCGCCACTGTACCTGGTTTGCCTGCCTGCCTGCCTGCCTGCCCTCCTTCCTTCCTTCCTCCTCTTCCTTCCTCTCCTTTCCATTCTTTCTTTTGCTTTTCTTTTTTCTTTCTTTTTAAATTTTTTATTTTTATTATTATTTTTTATTTGTTGTTTAAGACATGGTGTTGCTATGTTGTCTAGCCTCACCTTAAACTCAAGTAATCCTCCTGCCTCAGTATTCTGGCTAATTTTTCTTAGGTACATTGATCAACTAAGTCTCTTTCCCCCTTAATGTTGTAATAGATTAATTAGATGTCCTTTCCAACTCTTCAAGACACATCTCAAAATCATCTTTTAAAAAATGTAGAGATGGGTGAGGTGGTACATTCCTATAATCCCAGCAATTTGGGAGGCAGGGGCAAGATCACAAGTTTGAGGCCAGAGACAGCCTATGTAATTTAGCAAGACCCTGTCTCAAGATAAACCATAAAAAAGGGCTGTGGGTGCAGCTTAATGATATAGCACTTGAAAAGAATGTGTGAGGCCCTGGTTTCAGCCCTCACTGCAGCAGTACTGGGGGTTGAACCCAGGGCTTTGTGCTTGCATGGTTTGCAAGTGCTATACCACTGGGCTGTACCTCTAACCCATTTTTTTTTTTTTTTACTGTTTGAGACAGGGTCTCACTAAATTATACAGACTGACTCTGGTCTCGAACTTGTGATTCTCCTGCCTCCACCTCCCAAGTTGCTGGGATTACAGGTGTGTGCCACCGCGCCCAGTGCAAAAATAAAAATACTAAGGTAAATTTTTTTTAAAGGGACTGGAGGTGCAGCTTACTGGTGAAGCACTTGCCTAGCAAGTGCCAGGCTCTTGGTTCAACCTCTGTCACTGAAGAAAAAACAAACCCCCAAAACCTAGCAGTTATTTCCATGGTATCTATATTCACTTTTATGTAAAAACAAAGTTAACAGATGTTGTGTATTCCCTGCCCAAATTATTTTTCAGAATTCCACTTAGGGATCTGAGTGCTTGGAGAGGTTGCAAATGGTAGACAGACACTAGGGGTGTTCACTGAAGGAATAAATGGAAGTACCTCTGGCACTGGTTCCTTCTGCCTTACACCACCATTGACCCAGCCAGAATGTAAAGTTCCTCCAGAACTTCATTTCACTCCTTTGCCTTACATGAGGTAAAGTTTCGGAAAGTCATTATTTGTGCCTCACCTTCCAACATGTAGGTATTTATGTGTTCTATGTTACATAAAGGTAGGAGCCAAAGCCTCTGTTTTCAGTTCCTTTCTGTAACTTTCTAATTCTGATCTTGCACATTCTAAGCCTGTCTTCATCTATAATAATACCTACTTTACAGGGCTATCTGATTAAAACATTTGTTACTCAATGTTCTTGTAAAGATTTGTGACCCAAGGCGGGGTCAGGAAGAAAGGAAAGAGAGCAAGAAAGAAAGAAAAAAGAAAAACCAGTCACGCTCCATGAACTTGAAGATGGCCTGAGGTGTCTATAGCCAAGTCTTGCACAGAGATCCGTCCAAAGGCGGGAGTAGCTCTTCGGCCCAGCAAGTCCAGGAGCCTTCCCCTGGTGCCTTTTTGTGACTCCTATTGTTGCACTTGCAGATTCCTGGGGGCCCCTGAAGCTCCTAGTCTGTCCTGGCATGGCTGGGGTCGCAGGTTGCTGGTGCAGTGCCCTTTAGATCTGAGGGGATGAGGGTACAGGCGTTGGGCAGTACCCAGTAATAACCTCCAAGCCTGGGACTGAGGTACTCTAGCTCTCGGCTGCAAGGGGCTGGTAAGTACTGGCCACATCAAATGGCTTGCGCTGGAGGCTGTTTGCCTGGCTGGAGTCCTGGCTGCCCCTGAGTCTTGGTGCGGTTTTTGGGTCAGACCTTCAACTTCTTAAGACTTCGCTTCCTCTTGCTTTAAATGGGAGATGGGCGCCGGGTGTGGTGGTGCACGCCTGTAATCCCACTGGCTTGGGAGGCGGAGGCAGGAGGATCATAAATTCGAGACCAGAGGTAGTCTGCGTAACTTAGCGAGACCTTGTCTCAAAAAGTAAAAAAATGAGCTGGGGTGCAGCTCAGTAGCCCAGCACTTGCAAAGCATGCAGGTGTGAGGCCCTGGGTTCAACCCCCAGTACCGGGGGAGGGGGGGATGTGAGATGGTACTGAGATCTAAGTCAGACACTGGCAAATGTGGGTTTTTTATTAGCTGCCCACTATGCACCATTGAAACTTTTCCATATCCCTGTCCCAAATCTAGCATTAGGGGTTCTGGGAGGTCTGAGTTCTCTCTGGAGGTCTAGCTGCTGGATTTGGAATGACCTTCCAGGAAAAGTAGTTTTAGGAAAAAGGGCAGAAAAAAATAAGAAAGGTTCCTACCTCTTCATCCCACTCAATAGTGTGATCTTCTGTGGAAATAAGATACAAAGTCATGGGGGTCACTCCCTTGAGGACAATAAATATTGCTGCTGGTGAGGGAAGAAAAAAACTCAGATTTTTGCTTTTTAAAAATGGACCCCAAATATTGGATTGTTTGGTGCCAGTTTACAGGAGTGTTAACTACAGCCTGCATTGTTTGTGGATTTTTTTTCTCTGGATAAATAAAATGTTTTGCCAGGCCCTGTGGCACAAGTCAGCAGATTTGGGAGGCTGAGGCAGGAGGATCATGAGTTCAAGTTCAAGGCCAGAGACAGCCTGAGCAATTTAGTGAGAACCCTGACTCAAAAAATAAAAAAGGGTTTTGAAGTGCAGCTCAGTGGTAGTGGTAGAACACTTGCAAAGTATCTGTGAGGCCTTAGGCTCAACACCCAGTACAAAAACAACAACAACCACCAAAAAAAAAAAAAACACACACACACACACACACAAAAAAAAAAACACAAAAAAACAAACCACCAAAAAATTAAAGGGTTTGGGTGTGTAGTTTAGAGGTGAAGTGCTTGCCTACCATGCATGAGGCTCTCAGTTCAACCATCCAGTACTGGGGGGCAGGGGAGCTAATTCAACGTACAAGAAAAGCCACAGCATCTTATTTTATTTCACCATTTAACCTTTTTTGAATTGTGCAAGAAAGTTCCCCCCCCCTTTTTTTTTTTTGTGCTCAGGGCCTCATGCTTGCATGCTTTGCAAGTGCTGGACCATTGAGTTGTACCCCTAGCCCATTTTTTTTACTTTTTGCAACAGGGTCTTGCTAAATTACACAGACTGCCTCTGGTCTCGAACTTGTGATCCTCCTGCCTCTGCCTCCCGAAAGTTCCATTTTGTAATTGGAAGAAATTCTTTTTCCTAGGAGGCTGAAGGAATACACCTGTCATGTATGGATTGCAAATGTAACCTTAAAAGTGGGAATGAGAATGGTCATGTTTTCAGTTCTTTTTGAAGCTTTTTAAAAAATGGTGATAACTGAAGTAAAGCAAAGAAGAAAATTGCTTGTTTCTAAATTTGTCTAAAGTCTTCTTTGAATAATATTTTAATATTGTCCTATATCTCTAGTATTATATTCATCTGTAGTAAAAAATGATTTAATTCAATGATTTTATGGAATTCTAATGTGTAGCAATTGACTTGCATAATGCTTGAATTATGTTCTGGTTCCTTTCTTTTTTTTAAAAGAGTGCATTAAAGCAAATTCCAGGATATAGTATTTCAGTCACATATTCATAACAGTTCTTTTATTAGTTTGAAGTATAGTACTATGTGATTTCCCAGAATAAGATACTCATAATCAAATAAAATGCAAATGGATCCCAAAGTAAAACTGGGCTATTTTAAGACTTCCCACTATTTTAAAGTATTGATATTATTTTTCCAAATAGAAGCTTTAGGTAAGGAAACATATACAATGGGAATTTCACAAGAATTAACATTTTCCTGGATTACACATCTGTATTTTATTCTATTTTCTTTTTTGTATTGCTAAGGATTGAACTTGCACTACAAGTTCAGCCATAACACTGTAGAGTCTGATCCCATCAGATCTCAGAAGCTAAGACGGGTCAGGCCTGGTTAGTACTTGGATAGGAGACCGCCTGGAAAAACTAGATACTGTAGGCTTGGGAGAAGCCATTGAAAACCCTATGAATAGCAGAGAAGAACCGGCAACAGTGTTTCACCTGTTGTATGTATGGTTGCTATGAGTCAGACACTGACTCAACGGCACCTAACAACAACAAGGATTGAACTTGGCACTTCCTACATATGAGGTAAGCACTCTACCACTGAGCTATATCCCCAACTCACACATCTGTATTTAAAATGTTTTTCCTCAGTGGTATGGTTGACAGTGGATGGGAAGGTCAAATGGTTCTGCTACATTTCCCTAGCATCTATATGGGGAGGACAGAGGAAACTCTGAACAGATCTATTTTGCATATAAGTAACACTGGGGATCTTTTAAAAACCACTGCTGCCCTGACCCCACCTACCAGAGATTCTGATTTGCCTAAACATCAGCAATTTCTTCTCTTTTGAGGTGCTGGGGGTCAACCCAAGGCCTTGTGCTCTACCACTGAGGTACACCCTCAGCCCGGCATACATATTTTAGAAAATTCCACAAGTGATTTTATGTCTTTTTTGGGAGGAGTGGAGTGCTGAGGATGGAACCCTAGGCCTCGCACATGTGAAACATGTTCTACCACTGAGCTACATCTGTGGCCCACTCCAAGGATTTTAAAGTGTAGCCAAGGTTGAGAACCCCTGGTGTAGACAGAAATGTTCTGTTTTTTACCCCTTATACACTTTAATGAAGTGTATAATACACTTAATGAAGTGTATAATACACAATAAGTTACACTTTAATGAAGGAATTGTTGTTGTTGTTGTTAGGTGCCGTCGAGTCGGTATCCGACTCATAGTGACCCTCTGTACAACAGGGGAAACACTATTGTCAGTGCTTCTCTGCTGTTCATAGGGTTTTCAATGGCAGATTGATTTTTGGGAGGGGGTTGCCAGGTCCTTCTCCCAAGCCTGCAGCACCTGGTGTTCCAAGTGGTCTCCCATCCAGGTACTAACCAGGCCCGACCCTGCTTAGCTTCTGAGATCTGACGGGATCAGATTCCACAGGGCTACTGCTGCAGGCTAATGAAGGAATTAGGTAGTTATAAGTAGTACCAATGCTTGCAACCATAGCCCTGTGGCACCCGACGCAGTCAGATCTCAGAAGCTAAGCAGGGTCAGGTCTGGTTAGTACTTGGATAGGAGACTGCCTGGGAACATGAGATGCTGTAGGCTTGGGAGACGGACCTGGCAACCCACTCCCCCAAAATCAATCTGCCACTGAACACCTTATGAACAACAGAGAAGCACTGATAATAGTGTTTCGCTTGTTGTACGTAGGGTTGCTATGAGTCGGACACTGACTCAACGGCACCTAACAATAACACGAAGTAGTACCAATAAGGAATTAATACATTTTTCCCTTGATCCCCAGCACTACAGGAAAAAGGAATTTTCCAAGTGTAATAAGAAATCATATAATGGAATGTGTATCTAGAAATGTGAAAGAGTAAAGCAACATATAATAAATTCCTAGATGTACTTTCTAAGCTGTATTCAATGTAATCCCATTTTCAAGTGATCTATTCAGGCTCAAAGGTAAAGAGGCAATTAGTATTTTCCTGGTCTTTGGTTTCCTATTTAAAGCTAATAAAGTAGTCAATAGCTTTTGCTGGTGTGAAATAAAAAGGAATAGGGAATATGTTTATAATGCTATTTAAGTAATTTAAAAAATATTTTGCCTTTAAGAGTCCCTTTGCTTCTCTTGGTGTGTATGACTTATTACGTGTTAACATTCCAGTTAAATATTTGACTTGTTGGTTGGATGAATACAGTTCTGTAGGGAGAAGGCTAACATGTTCAAAACCGAAGTTTATAGATAATCTGTGGGTTTTGTTTTTCCATTCTTGGTTCCATTACATGAATAGAAAATACATTTCTGTATGAAAATAAACAATTATGCTTCAAAAAATATAAAGCAACTGACTAAATAACTATAATTTCTATGAGAACCTAAATTTTATCATTAAAACTCTTATAACTAAAAGTCACATCCTTTGCATGACATTTATTCTGTATAGGATTTATCCACATGCAATGATTAAATAATTACTGTTTACTTGTATAAAATCATCTTATAAAATAGAGTAATACACAACATACCTCAGTGAATTAAGCTGATATTCTAGGATTCAGAAAATCTGATCATTCTAATTCCTATATTTGCCATTGCTTCCTGGGATATTTTAGGTAGGTTGTTTTACTGTTTTGTGCCTCAATTTCTTTATCTTTCATGTGGGATATCTGTCCTATTTTCATAGATAAAGAAAAACATAAAAATGATTAAACATTTTATAAATATAAGATGCTATATAAATGATAAATAGTCATATTGATATACTTTAATAAAAATAACAGAACTTTCCATGTATAATGTAAAGTTTGGTCCTCCTGTACCTGTTGTTACAATACTTCCCAGTAAAACACACATTCTTATGCTGTATTACTTTTATGGATTTTCCACATTAATTTTAGGACTCAAAATATTAAAAAAAAACTAGTATGAGTGAAAATCTCAATACATCTTAGCATGACTTGGCAAAATAGCCTTAATGAATTGAGTTCTGAACTCACAAATAATGGAAACACCAAGCTTTTTTCATCCACTAAGTAGTATCTTGGCCACTTGGCCAATGTCCGAATATAAGCAGTAACTATTTGCATTTTTTTTGGGGGGGTTGGGTCTCATGAATGTTAGGCAAATGCTCTACTACTAATCCAAACCCTCAACTCCTATGTTTGTTCTGATTGCATTACTCAAAAATATAATAATGAAAAATATTAAAACTTTTGTTCTTAAAACCTCTGAAGATCTGATGATCACAGAATGAACATCATATGGTAAGGATGTGATTTGCTTCACTAAGAGATCCTATCTTAGTTACCTGCTTATAAATACAGTGAGTAATAGGAGTAATGAAGTGAGACCACAATGCTCAAAGGGAATGCAAGAAATTATCTGGTTCCACAGTTTCCAATGTTGTGCTCCTGAGTTCAGCAGAGGGGTCTGGAGAAAGGCGCATGGGAGGGAGGCTTTACCACAGCAGACAGCTCTGTTTTAGAGATTATCCCTCAAATGGTGAGCTTCTCTGTGAAACAATGTATTTGAAGAGTTTGTTGAGTAAAAATCTTTTAGCAGGGTGAATGTGAGCAATGTACAATGATATACATGTATGGAAACATCATAATGAAACCCATTAAATTTACACTAAAAAGTTACTAATAAAAAAATTAGAAAAGAAATCTTTGAAATGACTAGTCTGATGCAGTTTGCTTCTTGCAGACACTAGGCATGACTGCAGTAGTGCTATATTATTACAAAACTTCATCCCATCAAGCAGACACTCTTGAGGAAAATGGAGTTAGAAGAGCATTAAGAAGTCAATAAACAGCATTTCTGCAAAAGCAAACTTTGTTTTAACCAACTCCCATTATTTTCCTGATGTAAAAAAAAAAAAAATCCTTGGCATAAATAAAGCTTAAGCAGATTATACCCCCATGTAACATTTCCCACATTTAAAAGCCAAAGAATTCAATTTTCTCAGAAATCAATAGACAGTTTCATTCCAGAAAATAATTGTTCCCTAAGGCCTTAGATATGTATGATATGATAACTGGAGTCATTATTAATAACATACAAACATGCCTTTTTTTTTTTTGGTAGTACTTAGGAATTGAACCCAGAGCATTACATATATTTTGGAAGTGTTCTATCACTGGGCTGCATCCCTACCCCATTTATTTATTTGTTTGTTTATTTACTTTATTTTGAGGTTATCTACTTAATTTTGTTATGTTACCTCGAACTCACAATCCTTGTGCCTCGGCCTCCCAAGTTGCTGTGATTACAGGCATACGCCACCACACTCGGCTCTACAGATATGTCTTAAATGTTCTTCTTTTATGATGCTAAAATGATAGAACAGATATTCTGTCTATTTGGTGAATTTGAGAGCTGTTTTGTGGAGAATTGTTTGCTGGTGGTTAGAAACAATTATAAGAAAGCATTTTTTCTGAAAAGGCAATTACAAGCACTTGGTGGTACTGTGTTTGGAGGACTGTGTTGATGTTCAGGCTGATGTGTGTTAAGTTTTCATGTGGAAGATAATAGCATAAAAGAACACTTAGAACACAGACTAAACTGGGTTAGGTATACACATGCAAGCACTATTTCATTTCTATGAAGATAGCTTCAATCAGTCATTTTTCCTGTTTACCTTGACAACAAAATATCAGATTGTAATTTTGAAAAGTGTTAGTATCATTATGGTAAGACTAGGGAATGGCAAATGAAACCTTCCTCATTACGATACAATTTAATTATTAATAATCCTGATTTAGTAACAATCATGTTGGGAGAATAATGAACTCAATGCACACCCTCCAGTCTTGAAACAACTGGAAATTTGCCACAGGAATCTTGGAAATGACTCAGAGTTAAGTATCCTAAAACACAGTAGTTATTCATCTATTTATAAAAATGTAAAAGAAGTTAAGCATTGAAGCCCACAAATTGGTATCAAGGACAACCATTAATTAAAGAATAAGAGAAAATAACATCAAAAGTATCATCTTGCCAGGTACAGTGACACACACCTGTAATCCCAGCACTCCTGAGGCTAAAGGCAGGAGGATCCTGAGTTCCAGGACAGCCTGGGCTACATAGTGAGACCCTGTCTTTAAAAAAAAAAAGTAGCATTTTGAGGTACACTGTAGCATTTTAAAATACAGTATAAGGAGCCTCTCTATATCACAATTAAATTATATCAAGTTTCATAGTGATAACTTACAGAGATCTTTATGAAGTTTAGTTCTGATATTTATTTATTTAACTTTATCTATTTTGTGGTGCTGGGGGTAGAACCTAGAGCCTTACTCATGCTAGGTGAGCATTTTATCACTGGGCTGAACTCCAGCCCTAATCTTTAGATTTTACCTTTAGAACTAAAATAATGCTTTTCCAATTCTGCTGTAGTTTTGGAATGTTTCACAATTCATATATGGGAGGTGTTTAAACTCTCCTAAGAGAGTTTCTCGTAGGAGAAAAGTTTGTTCTGAAAAACATAAACAAGATAAGAAAAGATGCTCAAAGCATTTAAGAGAATAATTCGTTCAAATGGTTTTATATTTTAATTTACATATAAATATGTCAATAGGTACCATAGGAGCATTACTTAGCACTATCTGAATCACTCTCTTAAGATATGTTTTTGAAGATGGACTAAATTCTTCTTCTTTTATACTTTCTGGCTGGCTTGTTTTTACAATTACTGAAGGTTGGTGAGGTTTGACTTCAAGTCTTTGCTATTTCAGTAGACACAGAGGGAGAGACAGTTAAAAGAACATTGTTTAAAATCACATCCTGTTCAATCATCAGTTCTACCACTTAAACTTTCTGATCTTATTTTCCTCCTTTGTAAATCAGAGATAATACCTATCTCACTGATAGATGAGAAAATATGTGAGAAAGTACTTTATAAATAATACAATACTAAAAGTTAGAAATTATTCTTAAGAATTGGTAAGAACCTCCTAGCTTATTTTTTTTTTCTTTAGAAAGGAAGAGAACTATATTGATATATTTTTA